>VUQI01023348.1:5041-19167 GCA_015106735.1 Paratilapia polleni
AGCACTGCCATGAACATTACTACCATGATTTCTTTCTTTTTTTTTTTTTTTTAAAAATTTTTCCTTTTTTTTTTTTTTTTTTTATTTAATTTTTTTTTTTTTTTTTTTTTTTTTTTTTTTTTTTTGTTTTTTTTTTTTTTTTTTTTTCTTTTCCTTGTTTTTTTTTTTTTTTTTTTTTTTGAAAATGTTTCTCTTGGTGAATTTTTTTTTTTAACTAAATCATTTTAAAACATGAACCCAGTAATGTGTTTCTAATTATGTATCTTAGTAAGACTAAAGCTAATATGAAATCAAAGTCAGAGTGAGTACTTTCAGTAGTAAGTTAGCCATGTACTTCATGTTACTTTGTTTCTACAACTACACAATTGCTGTTGTGAGAAGAGGTCAGCAATAGTCAGTATGTGTAGTAACAGTTTCTTCCAGTAGATCCTTAACTAAAAAAATAAAATTTAGTTTAAACAGCTTCATTATAATCCAGTTCCCTCATGGCATGATATCAAACTGTCAACTGTCTTGTAAAGGGTGCGAATATTACACCACAAAACCGCCACCAATTAGCCTCTGATGAGCAACAAAACAAGTTTCCAAAGTTTTGCATGGCATTACTTATTAATTTAATTTCAAAGGGTGACAATTCCCAAGACTTATCTCAATGAATGCGGAAGCTCATTAATGGACTAGAATAGAAAAATATGAACTTACTTGCTGGAAATACATTCTGTAAATCTGAAAATATTAAAGTTTGCATAATCTTTTAACACATTTGCTGTCAGATTTGACTTCAACATACATGCTGTGGTGATAACAGCCTCATTCTGGGTAAGAGCTGGAAGTCACGTCTCCCAGTGTCACTCTCCTTAGTGTTTTGAGTGTGGTTTGATATTGATTATTGTGATGTTTATGCATACTGTACACATCCTTTAGTTTAGGTCATTGTTCTGTTCCTACTCAGTTGTTTTCAGTGGCTTATCACTGGGATAATCAATAAAAAAAGATTTTAATGTGGAAGTATATATTTATGGATCCACTCATACTCCAGACTGAAATCTAATTTTGTCTTTTAAACATCTTTCAGTACTAGCAAGTAGATAAACGGTAGATTTGTGTACAAATCAGTTTCCAAAAAAAGTTGGGGTGGTATATAATGTAAATAAAAGCAGACTGCTAAATTTTTTTAAATCTCTATAATATGTAATTGAAAATAGTACAAAGACTGAAAGGTTGAAACAGATACATTTGTCTATTATATATGAGCTCCTTCTGAATTTGATGCAAGCAACACGTTTCAGAAAGTTGTGACATGATGGTTATAAAAGTGAGCAGTAAAGATGGAAGTGGGTTCATCATTCTGTCAAAGACTGTGTGGGACGAGTAGTTCAACAATTTAAGAATAACTCAGTGTAAAGATGTAAATAATTTAAGCAAGGAACAAGGCTGAAAACCAACAGGGCCGTGATCTCTGGGCCCTCAGGCGACTCTGATGGGCATGGGAAACAGTTCTAAAAATCTGTTTGTAAGCGAAGAGTCTGTCCCTGCATCTGCAAATGCAACTTAAAACTCCATGCAAAGAGAAAATTGTGTATGTAAACAAGAGCCAGAAATACTCTCACCCTCTCTGAGCCAGAACCTATTTAAGATGGACTAAGAGGAAGTGAAAATCATCTTGTGTTCTGACCAAACAAAATTGTAATTTTGGCCATCGGGAACACCACAGTCCACGCTAAAGAGGAGAGAGATTATCTGGTTTGTTGTCAGCACACTGTCCCAAAGCCAGCGTCTGTGACTTGTGGAGGTTCATTAGTGCACATGGCATTGGTAATTTGCACATTTGTGAATGCCCTTGTTAATGCTGAATGATATATACAGGCTTTGCTTATTTCAACAAGACAATGTCAAATCACATACAGTACTAGATGTATTACAAAATGGCTACATGGAAAAAGAGTCTGGCTACTTAACTGGACTTGCAGCACTCCAGAGCTGCCATCAGTTGAAAACATTAGGCTCATTTTAAAGAAATATATGACAAAGGGGGCCTACAGCATTTGGTCTACTTAGTTCCCTAAAGTAATAGAGTGGTAAGCATGTTCTTGTCTGTCCCAACTTCAACTGTTCTGGTTTTATTTACATTTACACAGCATTAAAATGTTTTTGAAAACAGGTTTATTTTATTGATTAAGACATGTGATCATGAAAATAGTCTGATTGCCTGAAAATGGCAACATGCTGCATTTTCTTTTCAAAGTCATCAGTCTTCATCTTTGTTAGTGTAGCTGCCATTGAGTTTTCAAAACTGAAACCAAAACACACAGCTGTTACACAGTCACACCAGTGCCAAAGCATCCACTGAGCTCAGGCAATACAGCTGAAACCTACAGTACAACTACACTCTGCACTCTGAACTAAGAGGCAGATTTCATTCTTAGGACAAGCGAATGAAGATTTTCCATTCCACTCACTTTTTGTTTGTAATTCAGGCAGTTTTATAACTTCTAATGTTGCAGTGTGTCAGTAATCTATATGGGATTCATTATTTTTATTATTGTTATTATTAACCTTTATTTAACCAGGTAAGTCAATTGAGAACCAGTTCCCATTTACAATGACGACCTGGGCAAGAGGCAACAAAGACAACATAAAACGTACATTATTACATATTACGTTCACACAGTTTTCCTATCAAATATACACAAATATCATCATCGTCAATATAACTATTGGTTTTTCTGGGAATTCATGTTTTTGTTGTATTATTTGAAATTTTTTTTTTAATTCTATAATATTTTAGTTCAACTTTTTCACTATGACCAGTTGTCAGTTACACCACACGCACACACATGCACTAATGCTAGTTTCACTAATATTCTGAATATGTAGTAATGTATACTGTATTACTCACTTTGGTCACTTGCTTGAGTGTTTCTCAAAGTTTTTCGGGCCTGGCCCACTAATAAAGCCAAAAATGTTCACGCCCTACAATGTTGTTCTGTTTATCTACCATTAACAATGAAAGAGGAATCCAATTTGAATTTTGGTAAAATAAAGCTTAACACCATAGCACCAGCAGACATTTTTTTGTTGTTGTTGTTGTTGTTTTTTCCATACAACAACAATATTTTGAATACTTCCATTTCATATTATTTTAAAAATATGTTTTGTCATCAACATTCTGCATACAGTGGTTTGTGTAACCATGGTGGCCTACCCCACAGTTGATGAATCACGCTCATAGGGAATTTTTGGATTTCTCTCTTTGATATTGATATTACTATGTCAATAATTAATTAATAGTTCATTTGAAATGTCATTATTTATCTTTTATCTTAATACTTAATATGCAAACCTCTGCAATAAGCCTATATTCAAATAAGTGACTGGTTTTAGATCTGTTTTTAAAACATACAGCCCTACTTGCTTTCGGCTTTGGGCATCATTTTCAAATTATTAATCGTTAAAATCATTAAAGTTAGTGCCATTTCAATTTTTCCCATGGTGGCGCTATTGCTGTCAGAATGGCAATGTCAGTCTGTTAGTCAGTTTGTCCAACTGAGACTTGACTAGCATTCATTCATTGAATATTACACATACACTAAAAAAAGTATTGTGATACTCAAAATCTCATCCAGATTTTAAGCTTTATACTCTGCAGTTATGTTCATATTGCCAAATTGCACATGAAGGATTTGATCTCTCTTCAGCCAAACCTTAGGGCATACAGGTTACTTTTTTGTTTTAATGGCTCTCAAAATCCTTTCAGGTATCTTTTCAATCAACTCACTGTCTGCCAAATGAGAGTCCTCAAAGACCCTCCAGTGGGCATTGTGGCACCGTATGATGAGTCTGGCACTGGGTTTCAAAAGAAGAGCTGAATCTATAACCTGTGCAGGAGAGCAGAGGACAGAGACAGTTGACGGAGTGAAATCCTTCACGTTGCTGTAATGGGTATAATTACACAAAGAAAAGGGCTGTTAGGTTAAATTACCCGTGATATTCACCATGGATAATGGCAGAAATTCAGAAGGTTAAATGACACCAGGAGCTGAATGACTTTTGACATTAAGGTACTATTGAAAAGGGAATTATAAAAGAGCCTTTACGGGCAAATCCAATACCCTACATGTTGGACGGTAGCAATTGGTTTGAAAAGACTTTAAAAAGGCTTTTTTTGTGAACACCTGTGTCTTTAGAAGCCATTGTGAGATAATGATTTAGTCTAAAAAGCATTGGCCGGATAGATTGTTTCCAACAGTGGAAGCTATTTGAAGCTCTCTTTGAGTTGCAGTGATGTCTGGAAATTGTCCTGCTGAGTGCCGCACCTACTCATACAAGTAACCACGGCAGGAAAGGAAACACTGAATAGACTCAAGCAATTAGTTGTTTCGGTCTTATTGTCTCTTACCTCTTCCAGCTACCGTCCAAATAGGTTTGTATATGAAATTCTTCATTTTCTTCTTCAGTTGGAACTATATTCTCTCTGGTCCAAAAGCTGGCCTTTGCAGACAGCAAACTGCCCAATTAGTGGATGAGAAGGTAATGGGGGCTGGGCTGGATTGCCACACAGTTACCTCAAGTCACCCCATGGCAGCCATCCACACTAACTAAGCAAGAGCACGCACTGTTTATCAAAGGAGAAAGAAAAGAGCCAGACACTGTAGATATGTGTATTTTTTCTACATTGCTCAAGCTGTTGTAGTTCTTCAAACTTTCACTTTCTTTATATTAAACAAATCAAGCCTTGGCCAACATTTTCTCCTTTCTCAAACTTACTTTGCTAGACATCTGACTGTCAGTCACCCATGTGCTGAGTAGCTGAACACAGAAAGCAGAAAACCATATTATATAGCATAATACATGTTAAACACTTGAAATGTAATGGATGCTCCCAGTAGACTATAATTTATGTGAGAATAAGTGAAAAAAAAAAACTTGATTCTCGAAACAGAATCTCGATTTATAAAAAAAAAATATCTTGGCATACACACATCCATGATAAATATTTACTCACATAATTTTGTAATGTAAAATACAAATGCAAAAACAATGCAGCACTTATAAGCCATATACTAATGCATCCAGTATACGGTAATAAGGTAAACCTTTATAAATTGTATATTGATTACATGTAAAGTGAAATGTTTCAAGGATTTTTTTGTTTTATTTTGATGATTATGGATTTTAGCTCATGAAAATCAGAAATCCAGTATCTCAATTTATATGAATATTTTCTAAGATCAACCAAAAAAGGATTTACAATACAGAAATGTCCAGCTTCTTAAAAATATGTTCATTTTAACACTCAGTAATTGGTTGGGACTCCTTTACCACAAATTACTGCATCAGTACAATGTGGCATGGAGGCAATTAGCCTATGGCACAGCTGAGGTGTTATTGAAGCCCAGGTTGCTTTGATAGTGACCTTCAGTTTGTCTATAATCTTCCTCTTGAGACTTCCTCATTCTCTATGAGGTTCAGGTCAGGCAAGTTGGCTGGCCAGTCAAGCACAATAATAAAATGGTCAGCAAACCATTTGGTAGTAGTTATGACACCTTGGATTCCTGAATTCTGTGCCTCGCCACTCTTCCTCCAGACCTTGATTTCCAAATGAAATGTAAAATTTTTCATCTGAAAAGAGGACCTTGGACCATTGAGCAAAAGTCCATTTCTTTTCCTCCTTGGCCCAGGTAAGATGCTTCCGACGTTCTCTCTGGTTCAGGAGTGGCTTGATATTAGGAATGCAACACTTGTAGCCCCTTTCCTGACGATGTCAGTGCACTCCTTTCGAAGCTCTCCCAAGTTCTTGAACTGACTTTTCTTGACAATCCTCTTTAGGCTATGGTCATCCCTGTTGCTTGTACATATTTTCCTACCACACTTTTCTCTTCCAGTCAACTTTCCATTAATATGCTTTGATACAGCACTCTGAGAACAGCCAGCCTTTTCAGCAAAGACCTTCTGTGGCTTACCCTTCTCGTGGAGGGTGTCGATGATCGTCATCTGGACAGCTTTCAAGTCGACCATCTTCCCCATGATTGTGGTTGCATGTACTGAACTGAACTGACATTTACATAGTATGTATACTGTTTGAATATTAATTTACACAAAATTCTAAATGAAACTTCTAATAATTTGTGATATTGGATTTCTCGTGAGCCATAAGCCATAATCATCAACATTCAAACAAATAAAGGTTAAAATATTTCACTTTATCTGTAATGCATATAGAATATATGAAAGTTTACCTTTCTGAATTAAAATTTGAAAGAAATGAAGTATAAAGTAGAAACTTGATAAGAGTGGAATAACACAAATAACATTCAATATTAAAAAAATACTTCAGTTAATATTGCGATGTATAACAAACATAAAAACAGTGTATAACAAACACAATATTCCAAAATAATACTTTAGAATATTCTGATCTGCCATCTTTGAATTCTACTCTTCTTTAGGAAGTGAAACTTGGTTGGTAAAAGCTGCATTAATGAGGTTTTGTTTTTTGTTGTTGTTGTTGTTTTTTTCAGTAATGACTGTGTACAATGTCAACGGACTGTTTGTAGGGATGAACCAACAGTGAGATGTTAGTTACATAGCATTTTCTTCAGCTTAAAGAGCACTTTAGCCCATTTAAACTCATTGTTTCGGTTTTCCAGCCTAAAAACACTGTTATCAACAGCCTATTTTCCTGCTGCAGCAGAGAGCTGTTTTCAGCAAAAAAAACAAAACAAAAACAAACAAACAAAAAAACTCTAATAAACCCACAGTGCACTCCCTACTCAATGCAAAACAACAGACAGACAGCTCACAGCTCAACATTGTTCACCAAGTTAAGAAACCAAGGAGCCATTAAATTTTTTTCAACTGTTGGTGGAAGACAAAACATACTGACTGACTACAATTTAGATGCCCTGATACCACATGATGAAAAGGCAACTGCTGCCAAAATATATATTGTAACAACTTTATAGAATAAATATACAACAATGTGTCATTGTTGTGATTTCTCCATTATTATTGTTGTGTTTGCTCCATTTACCCCATATAGTCAATAAATACAGAAATGTAAACTTTAAGAAAAAAAAAGTTCATGATTCAATGTTCTAAGGTTGAAAAATCAATCCATCATTGGCTTTTAGTAGAAAGAGGATGCAAACTGGAGCTGGAGATATAAGTGATGGCATCCAACCTTGCACAATGACCTCTGATGTTCTGAATAAGACAAGAAGATTGATGATATTTGATTGGTGCAAAATGGCAGGTCTATCTTTTGTGCCCTAGACTTTTAAATCACTGACTCATTTAACATAACTAACATTTAGTGATTAATTATGCTCTCAAGCTCCATTATATTAAAAAAAAATATCACAACATGAAGTTTAAGTTATTTATGTTATCGAACAGTAACACACAGAATTAAGAAAATGTATCATGCCAGCAGCAGCTGTTTTCATATAAGGCTTATCATTAAAGGAATGCAGCAGACTGACATTTTGATAAATACAATTTCTCAGTGGGAAAAATGCGCTTCACAAAATGCCAAACTTTTTGTTCAAGTCAACTCTTAACACAGCTGTCATAGAGTGGGAGGCAGGGTACACCCTGGACAAGTCGCCAGTCTATCGCAGGGCTAACAGAGAGAGACAGAGAACCATTCACACTCACATTCACACCTACGGCCAATTTAGAATCACCAAATAACCTAACATGCAGGTCTTTGGACTGTAGGAGGAAGCTGGAGAGAACCCACCCAGGCACAGGGAGAACATGTAAACTCCATACAGAAATGCCTCAACCAGCCAGTGGATTTGAACCAAAACCCTTTTGCTGTTGCTCTATGACAACTGGGAGACGCTCCAGCCCCCCTGCGACCTTGAATTGGATAAATGCTTAAGAAAATTGATGGATTTAACTCTTAACAAAGTTGTTTTATGTCATCTTTATTTTGTTATTCATGAGTGCTTCTTGGACATGCACCATCCTGGTCTATCATGTAAAAATTGGAAGAACAGCCATTTAAAAACAGAATAGCTTAAAAGATTGTATCCTCCTCTCTTGCACCATACCATGGTGTGAGTCTTGCTAGACAGGGTCTGGGATTACAAACAGGCTGCTCAGGCTCCAAAGTAGAAGAATCCAATGAGCTCAGAGACCCTGTGGGAGACCCTGACCCTTCATATGCATAAGTTCGAAGGCAGTCAAATGGAGGTGCGTAAGGATCCTGATCAGCTTCTGCCAGCCTGTCCAGAATAAACTGCCTGAAGACCTCATCCTCCGGGCCAATGAGGTGTGACTCTCGGAGGGACATTCGTATGCTGGCCCTGACATCTTCCCTTCGCAGCCTCCTCTCCCTTCTCCTGGGATGGGGGCGCAGCGGGACAGTAGGCTGGCAGAAGTCCAGGTCCACTCCTCCAACTCCTGTTTCTCCATAATAAAGCACCTTCTGCGACACAGTCTCAGGCAGCTCCAGCTCCTTCACCTCCACCTCCAGCCCCTCCTGCTGTTTTCTCCTGTGTCTCCTCACCATCAACATTACAACTGACAGCACTGCAGACACAACACAGTAGGAGATCATTACAGTTAAACACCAGAGCATAAGCTTTGCTAGGGAAAAAAAAAAAAGAATCTACAGTGCCTGATGGAGCATGCACGTTGAATGTGCACCAAAAATAATAGCAGCCAGATTTGTTTTTGTGGATGCGAAAAACCAAAATGAGGGCAAATTAGGCAATAAATTATCTTTTTTAATTTCAGCTCACACACAAAGAAAGTGTTCCTTTATTTGCTCCATGTGGCACAGAATACTAAAACTGTTGTTATTTTTTTCTGCCACGTTTTCACCGGCTATTGTTCTCATCTGACAGAATGTTAGCATAGCAGGTTTTGTCATTAATCTTTCATGTGATGGGCACAGGGAGGACACAAAGCAGCCGAGGTCATAATAAAGCTCTTCACTATGCAAACCCATCAATGTCCCAGGATGGCATTGCTACTGATGTATTGCAACCAATACGCACATTACCTGACATCATTTCTCTGCAAGCTTTCAGCATTTTAAAAGTGTGTGTTAAAGGCACGCTGGTGAGTCTTAAAATGCAGATTCAAATGAAAGTGCAAATTTGTTAATGAAAAATCCTGCTGTTTAACAAACATTCATATACTTGCCAAAGTGATGTGAGCTGGAACTGCTTTAGCTCAACAGATCTGCTGGAAAAGAATGACTTTTTCAGTGAAATTACTATTTGACGTAATAACAACTCCAACGTCTTGGTTTGATCCATTGGTTTCCTTGTTCATAAGTAATAATGAATGTCTAGAAATATTCAAAGTTGGCAGGATTTTCTTTCCTCTAAAGAGTTTAAATTATTTGTGAAGTCTTCTGTAAAGACACAGTGCAAAACCAACCATCTTTCACATTTTTAGCAATGTTTCTACAAAGGCCAATTGGAATGACAGATGTCTAGCCAAACAAGAATATTTCATTTAAAATTATAACCCCAATTCCAAAAATGTTGGGACACTGTGTAAAATGTAAATAAAAACAGAGTGCAATGATTTGCAAACCTCATAAACCCATATTTTATTTACAAAAGAACATAGAAGACATATCAAATGTTTAAACTGACATTTAACTCTTTCATAAAAAATATTGGCTCATTTTGAATTTAATGGCATCTTTAAAAAGTTGGGAAGGGGGCAACAAAAGGCTGGAACAGTAAGTGGTACTAAAAAGGAGGAACATTTTGCAAGTAATTAGGTTAATTAGCAGCAGATCAGTAACACGACCGGATATAAAAACAGCATCTTAGGGAGGCAGAGTTTCTCAGAAGTAAAGATGGGCGAGGTTCACCAATCTGCAAATAAATGCACTTACAAATTGTGAAACAATTTCAGAATAATGTTTCTCAACATAAAACTGCAAAGACTTTGAATATCCCATGATCTACAGTACATAATATTATCAAAAGATTCAGAGAATCTGGAGAAATCTCTGTGCGCAAGGGACAAGACCCAAAATCAATATTGGATCTCCGGGCCCTCAGACAGCACTGCATTAAAAATAGGTGTGATTCTGTCATGGAAATCACTGCATGGGCTCAGGAACACCTCCAGAAATCCCCATCTGTGAACACAGTTCACTGTGCCATCCACAAATGCAGGTTAAAGCTCTATTATACAAAGAAGATGCCATATGTGAACATGATCCAGAAATGCAGCAGCTTGCACATCTGGAAAGGCACTCTCCATGCTGAAAGGTATATACAGGTTTTAGAGCAACATATGCTCCCATCCAGACAACGTCTTTTTCAGGGAAGGCCTTGCATATTTCAACAAGACAATGCGAAACTGCATAGTGCATCTATTGCAACAGTATGGCTTCGTAGTAGAAGAGTGTTGAACTGGAATGCCTGCAGTTCAGACCTTTCACCAACTGAAAACATTTGGGGCATCATGAAATGAAAAATACGACAAAGAAGACCCAGGACTGTTGAGCAGCTAGAAACCAGTTCCCAGACGTTTACAAATTGCTGTTAAAAGAAGAGGGGATGCTACACAGTACTAAACATATCCCTGTCCCAACTTTTTTGAGACATATTGCTGCCATCAAATTCAAAATGAGCTAATACGTTTTCTTAAAATGATACATTTTCTCTGTTTAAACATTCATATGGTTTTTATGTTCTACTGTGAATAAAATATGGGTTTATGAGATTTGCAAATGATTGTGTTCTGTTTTTTGGACTTGGAGTTCTAATTTTAAATTGAATATTCTTGTTTGGCTTGACATCTGTCATTCCAGTCGGCCTTTGTAGTGACATTGCCTAAAATCTGAAGCATTGCTTCAGGCTGGAAAATGATAATTTTCCATAAATACTTTATAATACATTGCTCTAATATATCAAAAGCTTTTTATATCTCTGACTTCTACACTTTCTCCCAAACCTGCTTGGAAAGAACTGTAGTTATGCAAAAAATTTAAACAAAGTTCCTTACCTTCTGAAAGTAAATTATTCTTAATAAAATTGAATCTTCTATTTTAACAAGCTTCTCAGGCACCATTGGTTGTCTAACAACCTTTTGGGGTTCCATATTCAAACATTTATCATTTAAGTGAATAATCATCATGTTCATCATCTTTAAATTAGGATTTTCAGGAGACAAAGCTCAGCTCTTTCCAATCTAGCATGATATTCAAAATTTAAAAAGGATATTCAAAAAAAGAAGACACTATGTTTGCTTACCTGTAAGTATGACCAGGCAGAACAGAATCCCTAACAAGGTTTGTAGGCTCACCCCCATGGAAAGAGCGAGGGCTTTCACCCCTCCTGTGGGACAATGGCCCGCAGCCTGACAGCTGCACACACTGATGGTCAAAGTGCTGGTACTGGAGAGGGCTGGAGAGCCGCTGTCTGCCACCACCACAGGCAGGAGGTACTGGGTTCGATCTTTTCGAGTAAAAGTACTCCTGCGTGCCACGATGCCAGCTGTGTTGTCTAAAAGGGATGCCAAAAGTGAAAGATGCACTTTTCAGTATTTTTAAAAAACACATGACTAGTCCCAATGTGAATGGTGATGTGTTGGAGAAAATCCTGTGAACTGATGCACTTAATGCAATTTAAAATACAAACCAAGCACTCTAAAATGCCCAGCACCTTGTCAAATCAATTTTTGTTCAATGTATAAAACTAAATTTGGAAAATGAGTTTCCCTTTTGAGTGTACCTATAAGACTTCATGAAGGCACTGAACAGAAAACTTCTTTGGACTCAAATAAGCCTTGTGGCATATGGAAATGTGTTTTATTAAACTTGTTTCTTGATTCATTATTCATTTCCTGGTTGCTGACTGGACTGCTGTGCTTGAGTGGCTAACCACCCATACACTGCACCTGCATACATTTCATTCTAACTTACTCAACACATTCAAACATGCTGTGCACTTTAACAATGCTGTCTGTTCAATTTACTGCCCATTTTCATTATAAACTTTGAAAAAGGGTTGAGTGCACACTAAGGCAAACACCTAAATTTACTTACTTGAAAGGCTGTCGACCACAAAAAAAATACAACCTACAGAAGGATTTTCATCCCAGAATGTTCCAGTAGACTTATGAGTACACTGTATTTATTTATTAATTTTTTTCTTTAATCATAAAATATCCCTGTCATTCTGTCTTTGTCATAGTCTTATATCATTGTAGGTTGTGGCTTAGCTGCTGTTCACTGGTGTTCTGGCAGGAACCATATATGCTATGGCTTCTTCTGGTTTCATGTGTTCATTTTTGCTCCACAGCCTAAAGCCTCTGATGGAAAATGTCAGTGATTTGCAGGATGACATTTTTGGTGCAAGAAGTATAATTATACAGATTTAGTTTATGCTGAGGGTCTGACTGTAACAGCCCTGAGTCACTCAGCAGCTGGTTCATTACACTTAGAGGGAAAACAAGTCAAACTGTGACTGAATCTGTTGTTAGATTGACATCACGTTAATCTCTGTATTATAACTTTTGTAGTTTCTTAAGAGTTTTTTTCTTTAAATCATTCATTACTGTTTTTCTGTTCAAATCTACAACTAAAAAAAACACGTGTTTTGGGGTGCACTTTGGGAAATATGCTTATCTGCTTTCTAGGTAAGAGCTAAATGAGACGATTAACACCACCCTCACTCATATGTCTAGAAAGAAAACATGAATCTTAAACCAGCGACAAGATTGGCACACTGTTTGTGGCAGTGGCTCAGGAGGTAGAGCCGGTCATCTGATAACCAGAGAGTTGGTTGTTTGAATCCAGCTCCATGCCAGCCACACTTTTCCTACCTTGCCTCCAGTGCCCCCAACACTGGTGTATGAATGTTTGGTGGTGGTTGGAGAGCCCCTTGGTGCGGATTGGCAGCCATGTTTCCATCAGTCTGCCCCAGGGCAGCTGTGGCTATGGCTGTAGCTTACCACCACCACTGTGTGATTGTGGAGTAAATGAATAATGGATTCAATGTAAAGCGCTTTGGGTGCCTTGAAAAGTGCTATAAAAATTAAATCCATTAAAACAGGGGAAACAGTAAATATGATTTTTTCTAAAACTGCAGCACTTTTACTTTTAAAACTCACATTTACTTGCCATGCCTTGACAAGACCAACACTGGCATCACTTCATGGGGACATTTTGGTATAGATTGAACAAACTAGATAATATGTGGTAATAACTGTGTTTTAGAGGCTCTAATTGGCCAACCTTGTTACAATCAAACAGAGCCAATCTAGTTGGTTCTGTTTGTTGTGAGTCTTTACACACTAACTGGCTGTTGGCTGTAACCCAATATTCACTGAATGAGCAGGTATCTAGTAATTCTAAAGCTTAGAGACATATTTGTATGCATTTATATATTACTGATTTGAGTATAACCTTGATTATCTCTGATGGTGAAGTTTGGATTAATGTGCTTCTCAGGGACCATAGAGAAGTAGAAGTGATGTCCCTCCACAGGGTCATCTGGATCAACAGCACTGAGCAGCTGAACGAGCTGAGAGATAAAAAGACACATTCTTGTAGTAACAGAAGTAAGAAGGATATATATATATATATATATATATATGTATACAGCTCTGGCAAAAATTAAGAGACCACTGCAAATTTTTCATAAATCAGCATCTTTACATATATGACAGTCATTCTATTCCAGTGTCTCTTGAATTCCAACACAAGCACACCTGTTTCTACCTAGTAAGGTACTGATGAGGTGATCACCTGAATGAAAAAAAGCATAAAAACCATTGCTGTGGTCATCACTATCCTCTTGCAATAGGACCAACTGGATGGCAAAAACAGTGCTAGTAGTACATCAAAAGTAACTGGAATAAAAAAAAAAAAAATAACTATTGACCATGCCAAAAGAAATGAAAAGAAGTTTTGTGTGAGGAAAAGAAGGGTTCAATTCTGGCTTTACTGGGACAGGGATACAGTGAGCGTCGGGTTGCTTCCATTCTTAAAATTTCTAAGACGGCCGTTCATAAGAACAAGGTCAAGCGGCAGACATTGGGAACAACAAAGCTACAGTCTGGCAGAGGCCGAAAACGACTCTCCACTGACCAGGATGACCGTCACCTCATTCGAATGTCACTCAGGAACCGTAGGATGA
>VUQI01023359.1:4720-26505 GCA_015106735.1 Paratilapia polleni
TATAATGTTTTTTTTTTTTTTTTTTTTGTTTTTAAATCTCCTTTGATGTGATTAACTTCCAGGTGCTGTGTTAGTGACAGCACCTCTGATGTCACCTCCAGCCACTCTGTGGCGCTGCTTTGTGAAGCTGATCAGTCTGTGGCTTCATTTCATTTGGCTAATGCAGCACCTCGCTTCCACTCGACTTGGCTCCTCCCAGCAGGGGATGTAAGAGAGGGAGAGAGATGTGAGGTTGGAGGTACTGTGTTTATCAAACGGGACATCCTCACTCCCTCCGGCGTCATTATGAAGAGACGGCGACTACTCGTGATTCACAGCCTCTCAAATGTCAAAGTGTTCCTCTGAAAAAACCACCGTGCCCCTGTTGGTATTTCCTGATCTGTTTTGCCTGCAGTATTAAAAATCATTAAAAGCTTTTTCCACAACTGCTGATCGATCAGTAAAGATCATTATCATCAAATGAGGGTCACTGTCTGTTAAAAATATAATTATAGAATACACCAAGACATTAAATGATGGGTACAGTTTTGATTATGTGCTCTTTACTGTTGACTGTATGTTATTGATTGTTGGATGTATAACATATCAGGGATGGTAAAGCATTTTTTATAAATTGTACATGTCATGCACAAACCTTTGGATCAGTTTCAAGATCTTAACATGTTTGGATTAACCTGTTAGGGGCCCTGGGGCAAAACTTTGTTGTTGGGCCCCATTTGATCCCCAGATACCACCTGGTACTCTGTGTCTGAAAGGATTCAATTTATTCATTATTTGAACACCAAAATCCAAATGTGTGTGATTCCCCTCAGTATCTTTAAGCTTTGGACTTTAATCCAACAAAATATTCATGAATGTAAATGAATATTTCAGTATAACTTGAGCTTTTGGGATTTATCTTTGTTTTCATTTTTTGTCATTTATTATGTAATTTATTCAAAATTTATTTAAGACATATGATAATTAACTTTATTGTCATTACATCATTATTAAGATCCTACAGTGCTAAACTGTATGTGATCATATTTCATTGTTTTCTGATATTTTATAAATGAATAATTTCAAATATAAATGTGATTAATTAATCAAGAAGATTGTATTTAGTATTAGTAATCTGTTCTTTTTAGTGTCTGCAGATTCTGAATTGAAGCTGAATTTTTGAATATCTTGTTCTGTAAATGGAGTGGTGGTGGTAACACTTTTCTTTTTAGATTATAAACCACATTCACCCATTCATACAGTCATTCATACAGCACCTTATTCTGTGCCTTTCAGCAAATTGTTAGCCATCATGCACACACTCTGAAGGGGCAATTTGAGGTTCAGTATCTTGCCCAAGGACACTTCAACATGTGGTCTGGGGGAGCTGGGGATCAAACCACCGACCCTCTGATAGGTTTTGTTCAACTAAAACTCTAAAATTCCAGCATACTTCATTTTCTGTGATTTATAGTTTGAGTCGCTGAAAATCAGCAAATATTTGTCTTTTTTTCACTGAATAAAATGATTAACTTATTGCCCAAGTTGAGTCTTTGACAAATCCAATAACTCATTAACCATTTCAGCTACATTTATTATTTATGAGTAATATCATTTTTTGCTGTACCTGATTCAGTTGTAACAACTACAAAATGAGAACACTGAAATTAATAATATAGCTTATAGCTAAAAGTAACCTTTAGACTTCTGTCACGTTCTCATACCTAGGCGGAACAGGTTGATTGCCATTCATTCTCCAATCAACATATTTAAGTGTTTCCACATTTGTAACATCAGGGCCTCTAGAGAGGCAGTGTTAGAAAGGACTAGACCCACATTCAGAGGTGACGGAAATCAAACTCGAGACTTTCAACCAGGAGACCTGGATTCATGTTCCACGTGGACATAGTTCACTTATTCAATATATGCTTTTTTTGTCAGTAAGTTTCACTACAGCTCAGAGCGTAAATGCCAAGTGCCAACTGTTAGAGACACAAGGAGGTTTTTGGTGTAGCACCCTCTTTGTGACCGATTTCACCTAGCGACAGCCAGCAACCTCCAGCAACCACTTGCCAACTGGTCAGGGAATACACATTTTTCCATAGCGACTGGAGGTTGCCAGGGGTCACTGACCGGTCTCTAGGCCTGTGTGACTGAGGCTTTAGATCCTTTTGTAGCATTAACTACATTTTAAAAGGCAAATTTCTCCCATCTGCAACAAGCCTCTCATTCATTTTCTTGGTTACCATAGTTAGGATTTTTACTGCCTTTCAGAAAAAAACCCCCTATGTTTTACATGGAATTACACAAACGCAAGAGGTTGCGACCCTTCAAACCAGTGGTGAGGTTCCAGGATCACTGGATCTTGTATTAAAGACATTATAACTACAGTACATCCTCTTTTGGATCCTTTAGAATGAAATGACATTCAGTGTTAAAAAGAATGGCTTTGGTTGTGGAATGTGGTTGGTGGGTAATACAGTACCAGATGATCAATGAGCTGTACTTCAGTTGTGCAGATTTCAAAATAAATGTACCATGAATCAAATAAGAAACAACCAGCTGCATTCAAACTGCAGCTGGTAACTGCTACAAAAATCAGTCTTATCTTTTATTATTTCCTCTAAGTAGATGCGGCTGTTGTAAATTTCCTGTGTAATTTATATTTATTTTTGACATTGCACCATTTTTCCCACTCGGCCTGTTTATTTAAGCTGTGCTTGTTAAAACTATTCAGTGATGATGATCAGTCTTATCTGTAGAAAGGAGAGCAGCAGAAGAAACATTTAGAGAATTAGTGGAGATAGATTCATCCCCTATCATTAATAACAATCCTCCTCATTTTCTCCTCAGACTTTCAGATGTTTGCATATCATTTGTATTTTTAATTGGTGAAGTTTGATTAAACCCAGCCCCTAGTGTTATATGGCATTAGGCATTGCCATATGTTTAGTTGTGTGCAGATACCCATTTCCATAATCATTTTGCCTGTTTGAGGCGCTCGTCTATTTGCTGCTCAGCTTTGATTACATCTGCCTCAACTTAAATGATGCCTTGTGAGTTTTTCAGTTCATCGCTGTGACCTTTAATCTACGACTTACAGAATGCTCCCATCTATCATGGTTGTCACTTTGAAATTCCTAATCTCGTCTGAAAAGTCTTTACAAGTGCAGCTGGATTTACTCTGCGATAATTAATCATATTCAAATGCATGAAAACAAATTTTGTTTACATGTTTGTGATCACCTAAAATGAGAAAAATGAAGGAGGAGTGCGCGGCCCTGTGAGTGAGGTGAGGTTATGCATTTGCATAACATTTAGTTTAAACAAGCGAGCAGAGGATGATTTGTTTAGAGCAACACTGAAATGAACAGGAGGAATGTGTTTCTTTCATTTTTCATTCAAATTACATTCAGATCAGAGCATTTTATTTTACTTCTTATATTTCTTAAAAGCAGAGTTGTTAATTTGACAGGTCATGTTCATTTTTCTTTTAATGTAAATGCTGTTTGGCTGCGTTCCGCCAAAGGCAGCAAAAGTTAATCTGCTTTATCACACAAGCAACAGGGGGCAGTTTTTGTTTTACAACTTATAGAGTCATTAAGTCAAGTCAAACATGAAATTCAGTATGTGTGCTATACAACTAATCCTTGTGTTCTTATGGGGTAATTACACTTCTGCCTTGATTTCATGCATTTCAACTTATAATAAAAGCCTCCACTCAATTGCTACTCACTCGCCATCCCAAATATATCACAGTTAGGGTGGCCAGATCGCTAAAAGCTAAATGTGGGGCAAAGAGCTTGTTTGTGTGGGACAGTGTGGAACATGTTGCTACAGCTCAGAGGTAGTCTAATGCTGAGTTACTGAACTTAAATACATACAAACAAACTATGAAGGTTAAAAGTTCGACATCAATCATGTCAGTGAATGCACTGTATTTTATTTTCTCATAAGCATAAATGGAAGCTAAAGTTTGAGATTTTTGGCACCCCCAAAGAGGCTTTAGCAGAGCCAAAGGAAACTTACCAGCACTGTGATGATATTTTAACCCCCCCTTTAAAAAAAAAAAAAAATCTACTCAGATATAATCATCATGGTCAGAAATACTAGGAATTCATCCATCCATCCATTTTCTCCCGCTTAGGCAAATTCATTGCCACCAAAAAATAAAGTACACTCGCCTTAAGAGGGATAAGTTGTACTCAAATTTAATTTGAGTGTGCTGTGTTTAAGGGTCTTATTTAAAGTCACATGCACTTTATATAGCCGTAGTTTATGGCTCCATCACCAGGGTGCCTGGTGGTCTCCAAACAATCGCAGTCTAACTCAGACTGACTGCAGTCACTCTCAGACAGATTAGTTTACAAATACTTGCCATCTGATTTATAGATGGAGACAGATTGCCAACACGTTGCAATCAATCTGAGTCAGTGTGCTCAGGAGACTTGACTCAGCTGGTTGCTAAATGGTTGTATTCTGGTTATATTCCTATATAAAAGCATGGTTGCTGAGCGCCTGTGTCATTTTGTAGTTAAATTCCCGCAGCAACTACGTCACTATTTGTGGAGGCATTTCTGAATTTCTGTTTCAGATCTATGAGGTTCTGGCTGGACTCTGAACGTAAGTAGTTAATGTGAATTTCTGTTTAATGTGATTTTCTGTGTATGTAGATGGCAATAGATTTACAACAGATGGCAGCAGTTTTGTGATTTTCGACAATTTATCACAGTTAATTGCTGTATTATCACAAACAGATTGTATGTAATTGCCAGTTGACTCTGTCTTATTGTTGTTTTATCGCCGTCTTGATGCACCAAAGTCGCTTTGAAGATGACAGCTGACTGCAAGTGGTTGGAGACCTGGTCCCCATCTTTGAAGCAGCCATTTCAAAGGCAACAAGATCGCAAGTTCACTGCACATGGTCACAATAATTTTGGTCATGCCATGGTGTACAACCACGGTTTCCCCTAGTGGGACTGTGGCATTAGCAGAAAAAGCCATCCAGGCCATTTTTTTTTTTTTAATATAACATTTGAACTCAAACAAAGGAACCACATTACACATCCACGAGAATCATGGTCTAAGCAGAACATCACAACATGATTAAAAGAACTGATCACACCCCTACTGAATTAAGGATTTGAAGGTAAACATTTACAGTCCCATTAGTCTTTGCACTTGCCACTGCAGAAGTGGTCTGTACTTAGAAAAGGTCAAGTAAGAAAATTTGAAAAAATTCTGTAATTAAAGTTGAAGACAATAATTTAAATGATGTAAGGACATTGTTTGCACTTACAGTCTAACAAGCCTGGAACTAAATCTCTTTAATAGACTACCACTTCCTGGAAACTTATTAAGGAGTGGGTTCGCATTGTCTGAAACAATAGTCACACACCCATATGCACACTAATCCATGTTTACCAGCTGTGACAGCATATCTGGAATTGTTTTCCACCTCAGTCAACATGTACTATTTTTAAAGATGGGTGTGGTCCAAGAACTCATGGGTGTTGCAGTTGTTGTGATCATATCTAAGGGTTTTCTCTAAGGGATTTATTTATTGGTTCATTTATTTGTTTTTTGAAAGAGATACTTCCCGAACAAAACCAACAGTTTTCCTTAATATAAGCAAGGGCTGTCATCATATCAGATTTAAATATTTCAAACTCATTTTAGTTCACAGGACAACATACAGCGCAGTATGATCTCAAGTGGGCTGGCCGAGTGAAACCATTGCATTCAACTTTGTTAAGAATAAAAAACAAACTCTAAACTCGTTTCCTTTCCTTAGTGTACAAATACATTCATATTTATTGAACCATTCATATACAAAACAGATGATAACCAGCTTGAGATGTCTGTTTTCCAGTCAGTAAGTCTACTGCCATTATTTGAAGTTAGTATGAGGGTTCAGATGCCTGCGACTGAAATGTCCTCTTTTGTTCTCCTGGCATTGTTTCCTTGTAGAGATTCAACTGAATAGTCAAAAAATAAGACTGCTTGAGAAGAGTCACACAGATTAATGAGGAATGATGACAACAAGTAAAACCAGTTTCAGTGTCCATATGAGCATGTGATTATTGGTATGAAATAAAAAAAAGCATGATTGCAGTGAACTCAGTGCAATAATCCTTTCACAGAGTATGATGGCTTTTCACCTTTGTCTTATGTCCATGATCTAATAATGTTGTATGATGCTATAACACCAACTGTACAGTATGTATAGCAACTGCAGTTTGAGAGATTTCAAATTGTGGGACTTTTTTAAATGCATGATACATTAACAACTACTACAGAAACATTTACTTGTAATTTACTTTTGTTTAGTTGCTTAAAAATAAACAAAATCAACTTGATATCATTTCCATATCCTTACTGTACCTGTAGATATGCTGGTTCAATCATTCAAGGCTCTTTGCTTGTTGTTTTTTATTATTTGTTCTGATGTGACAAATTGAGGATGAAGTCTTATTGAGGGTGCATATGCAGGATTCAGAGTTTTGTTTTACTGCACTGCTCTGTAAAGACATCTTCATATTTACTTCCTGTATAATCATTTTTATAATGGTGTGGAGAAAAAAATGCAATTTTAGTGCTGATTTAGATATCCATGCTTTTGTTCAGTCCAGGCTTTTCAAGAAGTTTTATTATGGATTAAAAAGATACACAACACAACTTAAAGACCATGTAAAGTTAATGTCAATAACACTTTACCATTTTATGTAAGTATTATTATTATTATTATTATTATTTAATGTAATTGAATTTGATATTATTTATTTTATATCATTATAACAGTGTCATATTAAGTGTTTATAAGTTATAAATGATTCACATAAACAATTGAAATTGGTCTGTTTCTGTTTAAAATGTCATTATAGGTGTTTTGACTATGGAGTGTACATAAAAGTTGGACATACCCACCATGACGTCACCGAGAGGTTTCAGACTCAGCATTTTGAAGTATGGATGTTAGCACTGTGGCCACCACCATGTTGTTTTTTTGGAGCAAAAAGTTACTATATTTAGACAAGAGGGCGGAGTGCCGAGCTTCTAGCTAATGCTAGCAAGCATGGTTAGCAGCCTGCATCGGTAAACTGTACAGGGTATAATGCACAGGCACACATATCTGCTGGTTAGTTGTAAGTTACAGACTAGCATTTCACTCACCAAAACCACACAGCAAGTCATATTAATATTCAGATAATTATATTAAAAATCATCCAAAAGGCTCTGACAGCACAAACATGGTGAAGACATGGTGAAAACATGGTGACTACCTCAGCGACTCCTGTAAGCTGTCAACATGCTTTTAATTTTATTCAGTTGGAAATATTTAAAAAGGAGTCTGTTTGGATTGACTCTCTTTTGGAGCCAGCCTCAGGTGGCCTTTAGAGGAACTGCAGTTTTTGGCTCTTACACACTGGCTTCATTTTCATTTCAAAAGATTGCTGCTTGGTTTTTACACATAAACTCAAGAATGTGTCAGAAGAATCAGGCTGAGATTTTTGTTGAGATAAAGTTGTTCTTTCTCATAGTAGCACATAACAGGAGATAATCAACATGAGATGTATTCTCACTACTGAAAATACTCGGTTTGCTTTAGGCGATGGTGCTGCCTGAGCAGCTCCTGCAGGAGGCAGATCACAAGACAACCATTCACAAAGTATGGATACTATGAACTGTAACCTGCACTATTCTCATGTAGGTGCCAATCGATTCAATTGCTCACCACACAGACTTTGTACCAGGAGTAAAGGCATTTAACATCCAATGCGATTGCATCAGACATTTCAATTGTTACCTGCACCTCGGTTGGGTAATGTCTATAAAAGTTCAGGGCTTCATTGTATGTGTGAGAAAGGCTTATGTTTATATACTGCTCATGTAAAAAATCTTAAATAGGAGATAAAATAATTTAGACAATGAAGTCAATGAAGCATGAAGATCCTCTGACCAAAATATCCATTTTTTGTCATATTTTTTTCTACAATTTGTTACCTTTTGTACATGTAATAAATAATTTTTTTGCATCTTCCAAATCTATTGAAGTTTGTAGGGTTTTCCTTTAATAAGGTACAGACTGAAGTAGAAAGGACACTCACATTCATGAAAAACGAACCACGTATTCCACACAACAACAGCAGTTTTATTATTGTACATCTAAACTGTAGAAAAGAGAAAGAAGCTGACCTCCAATGAAAGAAGATTGATATCTTTGTAGACTTTCTCTGCTTTGGACACTCCTAAAGGGGATTTCTTTTGCAGAAGTGTGTCCTGGTTATGTTTTCTCTTTGAAAAAGACACATTCTTTCTAAAGAGGAAGGGAAAAAAACATTTCACTTTTCAATTACCCCCAGCTCCTTCACCTCTCCCATCCTCCCCAGGTCTAGTTTCCAAGGAGAGGAGAAAAAGAGAAGGGATGCTTTTCACTTGCATGGCAGCACCCCTCCCTCTCATTCTTCTCCTATCATTCCAGCTACCACTTTTATGCATGAAACAGAGAGGTAGATTGAAAGCATTCACTGGCCATTCAGACAATGAAGAAAGGGGATCCTCAGAGCTTTATTAGATATGAAGATCTACAATAAAAATCAATTTCTGGGCTCTTTATGCAGTTTAAATGACAAAGCCTCAACCCATTCAGCCATTGTGCACAGGAAAGTAATTCGGCAGCACCGGCCGAGACAAGAGCGCCGTATACTTTCTGACCTGCGATTGCAGATTCTAATATGATACAGACCTACTGAGATAATAGGAGGCACTTAATATCATCTGTTGAGAAGAAAAAAAGTTATCTCATATCTTTTGGTAGATAGATGGATGGGGGATGAGGTTTAAACCATTTCATGGGCAGAATACTAAACAGGCTGAGATGGACAGCTGAGCATTTCACCCTTGTTACTGCTCTCTGTCAAGTTTAGTAACACTGAGTAAGGCCTTACACACAACTAGACACTTAATTAGGAACTGGTGGGGAGGTGGTAAAATGGTAATAGGAAGGTGTGGTCCATTAATGTCAGTATATAAGTTGATGGACACTACTGTGCAAAGCTTTACATTATATTTTGCTAGGAAAATGGGAAATAGCTGCAGCGATGTATTGAAATATGTGCAAACATACATGGAAATACAGCATATAAGGCAAAAACAGACTGTACAATTCTAACAAGCTTGAAAGTCAATATTTGGTATGACCACCTTTATTCTTCACACAGCCTGAGCTCTCTTAGGCAATGTTTCTTGTAATATCTTTAAGTAGTCTTGAGGAATAGTTCTCCAGGCTTCTTGAAGGACATTCAAAGCTCTTCTTTGGATGTTGGCTGCTTTTTGTTCTGTTGTCTGTCAAGATGATCCTACACTGCTTCAATAATGTTGAAGTCCGGGCTCTGGGGAGGCCAGTCATGACTGGTAGTGTTTCATTGTGTGTTTTTCTATCCAGGTATGCTTTTACTGCATTGGCAGTGTGTTTGGGATCATTTTCATGCTGAAAAAAAGATGCTGAAGACAGACACTTTCCAGATGGTACTGCGTGGTGAATCAAAATCCGACGGTACGTTTCTGTGTTCATAATTCCATCAGTTTTGACAAGATCCCCAACACCACTGGCTGAAATGCAGCCCCAAACCATGACAGAGCTTTCACTGTGTTTTACAGATGACTGTAGACACTCACTGTTGTACCTCTCTCCTGAGGTACTCTCTCCTCTGTATATATGGATAACGATTTGAACCAAAATTTCACATTTGGATTCACTGTTCCATAAGACCTGTTGCCACTGATTTTCAGTCCAGTTCTTGTGTAATTTGGCATACCTCAGCCTTTTCTCCCTGTTTCCCTTCCTTAAGAATGGCTTCTTGACAGGCACTCTTCTATTCAGACCATTTCTGATGAGGCTTCAATGAACAGTAGATGGATCATCTGAAGGGCTGGATGCATCTCAGGTCCTGTGTCAGGTCTTTGCTGGATTTTTTCCTATTTCTTAAGGACATGACTTTCAAATACTGTTCACCTGCTGTAGATAGTTTTTTAGGCCTGCCACTTCTTCTTTTGTCCTCCACTTGCCCAGTTTTCTCAAATTTTATTAAAGACACATTGCACATGCTGAGACATGCTAAGTTTTCAGCAATAGCTCTTTGGGAATCACCTTATTGGTACAGAAATACTATTTTATGCCTGTCAAACTGTGTTATCTTTGGTATTTTTCACAGATTCAACTAAAGAAATGGGAACAAATGATGTGTTTTTGCGACAGGCTGCTAGTAACAAAGTGCCTAAAGATACAATTTAAAATTGGTTCTTTGCCAAGTTTGTTATGTGTAGACACAACACTAGATCATCCCTTGAGTTATGTGCCTTTTTTATGCTTGAATGATTCATGGGTCAGTGTTCATAGGCTCAAGACGTTTGCATATGCTTTTAAATTTCTTTTTTCTGTCCTGACCAGGCACTGCTAAAGAAAACTGATAAGAGACCATCAGATTATGAACTTAAGATGTTTAGATTCTGATCACCTAATGCTGTCATCTGGTGTCTGATTGGTCCCAGATTCATTCAGCAGCATAATAATGAGCCCAAAAATACTGATAGAGTCATGATTGAACAAGCAGTCCTGAAACACATTATACTGTATATCACTGACAGAATCATGACGTCAGCATCATTAAGTCAGTCAGGGATTACATAAAGATTAAAAACACTGAAGCAGCATAAGTCTGCAAAACACTGTATCAAGTGTCTTTAAAAATGTGCAAATGTGCCTTAAATTTGTGCTGTTTTAAAGACAAATTATGCTCACACCAAATGTGTTTTTTGTTTTAGCTCATCCAGCCAAAGGACTGATGAGCTTGTCTGTACGCAGTTCACAAGTATCGCTACTCCTCCTACAGTATTGGTCAGAACTGAATCAAACTTACACACAGTGATCACCTAATGGGTCTTCACCCAAATAGCACTCAAGGTCAAGGTCATATTTGTCATTTTACAAGCATTTTTCCCAGTTTCACAGGATAACCTTCATGCATGCTACTTAAAATTTCACCAAATTCTCACTCCTGATTTACTTTATAATATTCAGTTCAAACCATTTAGCAAAGTCATTAACATAAGAATGCCAATAACATTTGCACAAAATGATGAAGAAAGAACTTCATGTGAAAGCTTGAAATATCACTTTGCCACACATGTTGCATATCACTAGTATCCTGCTAAATGGTGATGATCATGAACTTATTGGTCATGGTCATGGAGGGAGTGGTCCTGCTGGCTGACTCCCACCTTAGGTTCCTGTCATCATTATGCTAACCTCAGTAATATGGTCAATGCTATGACAGACTGATGTGTTCACATATTTTGATACTTTTTATGACCATGGTTACTACTGACCACGTGGTCATAATACTCCTGAACTCAAACACTTTCATTTGGTAGTGAACGAGATTAATTTGTCCTGGATATGACTGTTTGCAATGGATTTACAGCCAACCAAAGATGTATGAAGTTAACCAACTAAAAAAAAAAACCTAAAAAAATAAAACACAAAAACTAATAATGGCCTTTTTAAAAATTTCATTGCCTAAGAATGTTGTACAGTACTGAAACAGCTCAGTTTGCACAGGTTACCTGTAAAGGTGTGCTCAGTATTACCAGGTGGCTTTAAGCAAGGATGTCCTTCAGTATATGTGAAGATGGTGAATTTCAAGTTCAAAGGCTACACTGGTGCATCCGATTCAGAAAAGATCAAGGCTGGTTTCAGTGATACAGCCATGAGTTTGAAGGCTCATCAAACACTTCACACAAACTCAGAATAGTTTGGACTGATCCTATAACTCTTGTAAGAGTGTGTTTTGTGTCTCTGTGTATGATTTAGTAATTTTACAAGCCATAAATGCCAAAATATGAGCTACTACCAGCTGTTCAAATATGAGGAATTACTGCCTATTTTATTTATCTTTATAGAATTTTAAATTCAATGGTCGACACCCTGCGCACCAAAGAAACAAAACAGTCAAACATATGAAGTCAATTTAACCTTAAAGAAAGTGTAGTGGACATGTTTAACTCTTTGAAACTTCTCCAAAGAAATGATAAGCACATTAAGTGATGAAAATACTCAGTTTAGGAAAGTTTTTTTCTTAAAAATTGTTGCTCCAGTTTCTGTGTCAACATAGTGGCCTCTTTTAAACCAGCAGTCCTTTTTTGAAATGCAGACCTAACGTGGCCTTACACTGTCTTCGCTCCATTTGTGTCCCCAGAGGATGGTGATAGGCTACACCCTCAGAAGTGACCTAGAAATGGGGGAAATATTAGAGAGTTTTCTGTCCATAAGCATTCATTTGATTTCCAATAATTTTACTCCATCTCATATGGTTCAGTGTTTCAGGAGCACTGTTGCTCTTACCAGCTGTTAGATACAAGCTTACAGTGGCAGTAACTTGAGCAACGTGTTGCTCTAAATGTCTAACGTTTCATTAAAACAGTCATTTGATAAGAGGGAGCAGCAGGTACTGCAGTAATACAGCGTTTATGTTGGTATCAGTAAAAGGTTTCTGTAGGAAATCATATGAGCCTTTCATAGTAAAGTACTTTACTTAATAATACTATAAATATAATATTAGCCTCTCAATCAGTCACATTTTGCCCTGGCACATTTATAATCATCTGTTTTATCCTTGTAGCCCTCCTGTTGGTGTATTTCTCGTCTTGAAGATGTTTTTGTAGCAATCCCAGCTGTCCTCTCCACATTTTGGATGATTAGTTGTTGTGTTACACCTTCCTGCTTGCGACCTGAACTCTGGTGTTCCACTGTTTCAACAAAACTTTTGTAATCGATGACATGTGAAGGAGCAAACTCAACATGATAAATGATCCATGTTGCTGTAATGAAAAGGACTCCTTTTTTTTTTTGTGGCCATGCTTTCATTCTTCTCTGATGGAGACATGGATGAATTGGATGTGCGTACCACATCTCCAAGGGCAGGGAGATAAATATTATGCCTTACTTCTCCTCCGAAGTGTCACCTCAAGTCTGGTTACCAGCTGAAAAGCAATTGTTTCACTCCGGTGTCTCGACTGCAAGACATGTGCTATTTTAAATTAAACCTTCAAGGTCCCAAAGTCATTTATTTGTGTCAAAACGGAGGCAGAATGGAATTCTGAGAAACAACAATAAATTCACTGCGGATGTAAGAAATCACAATAAATTCTCAGCGTCTTAGCAGCGAGTGCTGTTTGCTTGTGGAGCAGAATAATATCCAGGATGCAGCACTCCATTCAGGGCCTGAAAATGTGGAACTAATCTCCCTAAAAAGACTACTATTTGGCTTCTTTGTTTTTTCATTCAGCCTTCCCCAAGTGTCAGATACCCTAACATTTGTCCATAGGGAAAGTTGTTGAATATGACTAGCCTCCTCCACCTCCTCTGCCATGAGAGTGTGAGTGGATTCTGATTCACTGATAGCGCACAGAAGCCTCCTTGAGTGTTTGCAAAGTGTGGACCTTGAGAAGAACAGCTTTGCCAAAAATCCTCTTGTGGCCCCAGAGACCGCAGCACAGTGCTCAGTGAAAACAAAGATGTTATAAGCTAGCTTAGCTATTATCGCGCCTTTGCACTACATCTCCCCTGACACTGCATTCAAATCAGCCTCTATTTATTTGCTTTTTTATTTATTTACTAACACATTTTTCTCCCTTTTTCTGAAGCAAAAAATCACTAAAAGGATTATTTGTGGAATAGCTACAATAATTAGCAACGCTCATGCCTTTTAAATTCAGGCAAACTGGATTGTATTTTCCTTGAATCCAAGCATTACCATTAGCATAGAGTAGGTGAGAGGCACAAAGGGTTATGAGTCTGTGAAACTGACAAAAGGGCAAAAAAAGGAGACTACTGTACTTCAGTCACAGGCACACTGATTTGTAGAAGCATGAAAGAAATAGTAACATCAGAATTTAAAGAATTAGATCTGAGAGATTTACAACAGTAGCATCAATAACCCTGCATGTACGTAGAGTGGGGCTTTCAGGTTTGCAGTTTTTCAGATCACTTTAGTTTATTCCAGGATCATATAGTTAGTTAATATTGGATTATTCTGCAAAACAGATAAGATGTACTTAAATATGTGGCCACATTAAAACATGTATTTCTAACTACTCTGTGCACATATGGTTACGGTTTGGCAACTATCGCGTCCACACATTGATATTCCTAATTTGAAGACAATTGAAGTGTGTGTGTGTAAACATGGAAAGCATTAGCTATATAAACAACAACTCTTAACCCCAATAAAAATGGAGCAAACAATGATAAATGACCTGACAGTGAAGTCCAGGCTTTATTGAACCTAAATGCAATGGAGGAAATACAATGCAATGTTGACTTGTCATAGGGAGGGAAATATAAAAATCTCCACTAGCAATTCCCCTCATCTTGCTAGGAGGCAATTTAGTGAGAGTGAAGAGCCTGAAACAGGATTATAAGATTATAAAAGACCTGAATAAGAGATGATGTTGCAGTATCAACTGTATTATCTACTGCAGGTATGCTGAAGGTATGTATACACCAATGAAATTTGTGGGACCCCAAACAAGGTAGAAATCATTCAATATAAAGTAATTTCTAGGATACTATAGTATAGAATTGTCTAAAGTCTGATTATTCTGTGTTACTAAAAGTTATGTACCTAACACAGACGCTCTGATGAGTGACATACATGCCCTGTGGATCTCGCAAGTCTTTTTAACTGTAAATAAACTTTTGTGTTCTAATTAACGTGTGAAAATAGCAGTTAAGTATCAGCGACATGGGCTAAAAATACTAATTTTGGTGACATAAGGCTCTTTCACAGTGCTTGAGCTGGAAGTATTATTCAGTGCCAGTTTACTTGGCTACCAGTTTGCATCTGCTTCCTAATTACATGAGAAATGTTTTCTCCAACTGTCTTCTCAGTGCACAACCACACAACCACAGTTGCATGATGGTTCCCTGAAGGGAGAAGCCAGCTGCTGTTGCTTATAAAAGAGTGTTTATACAAATAACACTTTGGTAGAATGATGTATAATGTGATATAATTAGAAATGAAAGCTAAAAAAAATACCTGAAAGATTAAATGCATCTTCAAAGGAACACCTGCAAGGTAGTAAAACAGGATCACAGAGCATTAATATGTCATCTCAAAAGGACAGTTTGAGGAAACTGGCTATTATGTGCTATATAGTAAGAATATTAATTAATTTCAACAGAACAATAGATGGTAATAAATTAGAAACTATGCACATACAAGCAAAACAAAACTGAAATGATAAGGTTGTAGAAAAGAGGGCAATGGGTTAAAACTGGGATGTGAGGATAAACCTCATCGTTCCAGTCATCCAGATTGGATTTTAGTTTAATTTGATTCCTTTATGATTAAGAAACCCTGCTTATTTAAAAAAAGAAGAAGAAGAAGAAGACGGCTTTTTTGAAAAACAATCAAGCTGTATTGCATTGATTTTTAGACAGTTGTTTAAATGAACCAATGAATCCTCGTGTTATCCTGAACAAAGACCGTGATCCTGCTATCAGACACTTCATTCATGTCTTCTCAATGCCTGAAAGACAAAGTGGGTAGCACAACAAATTCATTTCGAGCAGTGCTAAAACATGATCGGCATCTGTATAGGCGTGGGGTCTTATTGCCAAGATTAATTATATTCATTATACAGCACAGTGCATACAAATGACCTCGTTTCCTGTTCAATACATGCTCTGTTTTTGAATATCGTGCACAAAATAGATTTGTTGAGACAAACATACAGAAACTTGCATAAACTGTGCTTTTTGCTGGTTTAGTCTGAGCATTTTAAAAGCGAGGAAATGTCTTATTTCCAAGGTTTTACAGGTTTAAGAAAAGCGTATCATGATCATGTCTTCTTAAAGGTCTCATAAATCCTTAACAGCTCCTTTACCCATGTCCTCATGCTCTCTCCAGTTACATAAAATGTGGATATATAATATGGAGGCACCTCTTGTATCTACAGTATATGATTACTGCTTTACTTCAATAAACAGAGGTCATTTGATCAAACACAACTGAAAAGATTTAAATAGGAGCTATGTGCTGTTTTTCACATGCATAGTATGAGCGCTTCTTTTATTGATAGACGCAGGGAACTGGAGGTTACTGGTACCGCTGACCCATCTTTTTGTGTAGGATCTCTGTAGGAAATCTGACTAATAAAAACATACTATTCAAAAGCTGAGAAGGAATTACTAGAAGGTCTTGCCAGTCATTACAATATAATAAACCTTTAACAGTGAAATTAGCTTACTTGATGATATGAATTTTGATTGAATTAAATGTTGGATAGAGTTGATATATTCTAGCGAGGTTTACCTGAGTCTGCTAAATGTAACTCAGAGAAAGTATACAGCTGAAGCATACTTGAACTGTGACGTTTTCCAGTGACAGTGCAGCAGCTTCTCTTAAAAGTCATCACGCACATTTCAGTATCATTTTGTATTGTTCAGTAAGAAGAATGTGCAACTTGCAATCTCCTTGGAGAAAATGTAACACTGGTGCAGATTGCTGGGTGAGCCATGCACTTAGAGAAATTTAAGAAGACAACAGTAATTGATGGGTTTATGTCATTCTTAGTTTAAAAATTAGGTTATTTTAATGCATAAAATCATCATGTAGTTTCTAACTTTTTGGTGTAACATTTATTTATTTTTTTTATCTGGAGAGTGTATTGTTAAAAATAAGCGGTACTGACAACCCAACAAGCAGGAGCAACTTAGCTGCACCAATGATCTGACCACCAGCTCCACACCCACCAGCACTTTGTACTTTTTACTTTTAAATAGCATCAAGAGCTGGTCTCATGATGGCAGTCTTTGTTGCAAATTGTGTAGAAAAAAAGGGAGGATGTACATCTCTATTTCCCATAGAATTAGATTCTATTTGTGGAGGCACCATGTGCAGATGTGTAGGGACACGAAAAGAGGTAAACCCATGTTTTCTTAAATGAATTGTTAAGTAAAACTCTATGTACTTTGTGACAGTAAATAACAGATCAGTTGTCTCTCTAGTGTGGACTCCAGCTCCACTGGCATAGACAGACATTCTTCTGTTCTTCAGCCACGATGAGCTAGGCATGGCATCACGTGAACCAGTTCTCCACCTGCTGCAGATAGATTGGCATAGATTGGCACTCCAGCCTGCAGCGGATCTCCAGAGCAGAAGAAAAACTGTCATTGCTAGCTGGAGTCCACAATGTTGGAGTTGGAGTCTGTCCAACTACAAGACAGGAGTCATTCTGGAGAGGTGAATGATATCAAGGACTGCCACAACAGCAACATTGTCAACTGGCCAATAGGGAAACATAATATGGGAAGGACTGAGGCTAGCAAGTTAGAACTAACTAAACGTTCAAAATAAGAGTAAGGGGATTTTTCAGTAGTAAATTGACTGAGGATGGCATTCTCGCATCAAAAATATGCTAAAATGAATCACAAAACATACTGTGGTTGATTGTTAATATACCCGGGCTGCCTGCCCAAGTAAAGTGTGTGTGTGAGAAACACTGTATTTCTAAAAAGCTGATACATATATGATAGAAACTGTAGATAAACCTCGTTTTCAGTAAACTGCCAGACTCAGGATAACTTTGCATCATTATGTGTCTTTAGTAACTACTCTTTAGTGCTGAGTTTCATTTCCAAATTCCTCTTCTTACCTGTGAGCCGTCAGTCATCTAAGCCTAAACTTCCCCCTCCAGGACCTCATTACAGCTGACTGATGCCCCTGTTAAGATGTAGTGTCAGTACTGGCCTGGAAGTGCCTGAGTTGATTACTTTTTGTGAATTCAAGTCAGCTTCGAAGCATTTAGAAATTAGTCCTGCGCTTTTGTCTCTTATTTCTTTGGGTATTCACTTGGGACATCAAATATGTATCTTTTAATTGCTTCCTTGCTGTGCTCTGTTGTGCTGTGTGACACAATACTTGGTCTGTTTGTGTTGCTTTTATTATTGTTGTGTTCATATTGTCATTTCTGTGTTGTTTGAATGCCTTTTAACCTGTTTTTTTTTTTCTAAGTCATGCACAAGTCTTCTCAGTACCTCTCACCACTGTATGAGTGAGACTGAAAGCAGGAACTTAAAACCAGACCTTGGTCTGGTTTGAAAGAAGAATCAAATCTATTTTTGGTTTCATAGACTCCCAGTGGCTATGTTTACATTCACTTTAGCATTTTGGTTTTGATTCTAACTCTGGTTTTGTTCGTATTCAAGTTATTTATTAGGAACACATGCAAGTTAGTTATTCATATACCTGCGGATGTCATTACATTGGCCAGGTTTCTTATCATCTGTGTGTGTTTTTCTCACAATCCGAGCCACAATGTTCAGAAACCTGGATAATGTATTTATCTGTATGTTGGATTCTACCAGAGCATTTCAGGAAGCCTATCCATGTGCATGTTTCAGATACCGGACAGGGACTCATCCAGGACAAGATCTTATCCTGCTTTTTGATACCAGGATAAGAGTTTTGAAATCACAACACATAGCTAACATACTCCAGTCAGTTAAAACTTAAACACATACTAGTCCAAAAATAAAAAAAAATGTATGCCTTTATTTATTTCTATGTAATTGATTGTAACACGTTTCCTCGGAGGTCACAAGTGTAAGTTGGCTCATTTGGACCTTTAATAGCACGCAAACACAGGTATAGTGAATAATAATAATAACAGCTGCATTGCAGTGAGGTTTAGCAGTATCAGTATCAGAAATGTTTTGCAAAGTCACATCAACAGTGGATTTGCTTTCAGTGGTTGTCCTATTCACACAGGTTTCTTTGTGTTGAGTTCAACTTTGGTGAACTTCATTGCACTGACCCATGGGAAGCTGATTTGGCAATGTTAAATTTGATAAGGAGACAGAAAGTCTGTAATGGAGAACAGTTTTAGACAGTAGTTTGTTAGCTATGTTATGTCATCTGCTTTAACGCACAGACAATTATAGAACAGGAGTCTCTGGTGCAGGTGTTGTATAGACTGTGTTCATCTGTCTGCAGACAGCAGTTAGCTCAGAGAGCTTCTCCTCTCTCTTTAAAACTGGATTATTAGATTCATGAATAAAATAATGACTGGATACTGAATTCAAAGATGGTGTCCAGTCAGTTCAATGAAAATCCCACCACCCCCCACCCTGGTCCTGCTCGGTCCATAGAATTAAATTGCAATGTTGGATGCAAATACTGTATACACCGAGTAATGTCTTGGTTCAGAGAAAGGAAAATGCTTGTTGTTTTTGTGAGTAGAGCCATCAGCTGGCTAGCGTTTTAGCATTTAGTTTGCCCACTAGCTCTCCAGGGCTTGTAAGAGCACAAGCCTTTTTTTTTTTTAATGATTATGAATATTTCTTTCCCTGGACTGAGTTGAGATAAGAGCACAATCAGTGCAATGAAACAGTAGCCACATGAATGTGAATGATAGATGTGACATGATAGAGTGTAACAGTGGTGTATGCACATCATGCCTTAATTTCTGCTCTAAGTATCTGTATCTTTTATTTCAATAGTGAGCAGAAACGGAGAAAAGTATGCACTGTCCTTGGATGACATCACTGACTATAAAATATAAGCATGATGTGTGGTGCGTCTTGTTGTTTAAATAGAATAACAACAGACAGCCTCAGGTACACTTTTTTTATTAATACCTGTGCTTCATCATACAGTGCCTGTAACCTCTGTAGCATTTATGGAGTAGGGACAGCATGATGGGGCCTTAACTTTCAGTATTCTTATCCATCCAGAACTATTACCACACCAGTCCTCCGCCTCGCCTCTCCACACTAGAGAAAAAAAATCAAAGAGGGTATTAGGCAGCAGGGTTATTCCCGACACTTTGCTGGAGGCTGGCGTTAATCTGTGCGTTTTGGAGAAACGAGGTTAGTTAAGCATTTTAATGGCCCTAGCCCTGTGATAATTAGGCCTGCCCTGGAGGGAGCTCCAGTTGAGCCACTTGGGCCTTGAAATGGAGCCAGGGAACTAAAACCCTGCACGCACACAATGATCCTGAACTAATTCCCTGAGTAAATATTTTCTGCCGTTCACTCCACAGCCTCTTTCTCTTCAAAGTTGTAAAAGGCCTGTTTCCTTTTTCTTTCACACTTTCACTTTTTTTATCCCCCCCTCCCTCTGTAGATATTTTTAGGAGAGGCACTTGGAGCAGTTTTATAGATATTTTAGTCTGTTCTTTCTCTATTTCTTTCTTTCTTTCTTTCTTTTTTCTTTCTTTGTGTGATAAAGCTTATACAGCATGGTTTCTAACAGTTTTTCTGGCATGCATTTTTACACAATCACCTAGCATTTAGAGACGGAGACATTCTGTTGTGTCTTGTCTGACTGGCGTGGCCCTTGACCCCGGGGCCCACAGAGGGCCCCTTTGACTGACTGATCCGATCGTCCTAAAGGGGATAGGAAGTCTCAGAACATTGTGTATATCCTTCCCTTCCTGTGTGTGTCTGGGGCTCCCACAACACCAAGAAGCCCCTGAGCTACAGCTGCTATTGTTTCTCCACACAAAAGACAGACATCACATTAAAAGTCCTCTGTATCATCTTGAACTCACATTAGTCTTCATCAACAGAAGAATCAAAAGCAAGCATCGGCCCTGACAATTGAATATAAAAAATTATTCATGAATATTAGAGACGTGCAGTAATAAGTCTATTAACGTGAAATAAATGCACAATTCCTGATTTGTTTTTGAATGAAGGCATCAGTTTGGGCTGAACATGTCCTGCCATTAAGTTGTCAATCTACAAGTTTGTGTCTGGGTGATAAAGTTCGTCAGCTTTCAGAGTGGTTGTTTGGAGGATGTTTTGACTGACACGTGGCCCTCGAGCAACAGAAGTCAGCGTCCAGGTTTCCCGGGGACACTACTTGTTTGGCTCAGGGAACCTTTGTGAGAAGTATCTTCATCTCACTGCTGCTCAGTCAGCCCATTTCTCCAGGCCACAGTGTCAGGCATCATTTATCTCTGACAGTGAAGCTGTCTAGAGTGTGTGTGTATGTCCATGTGTGACCAGGCATGTGTGTTTGTATGCGTGCGTCTCTCAGTGTTTCTGCACAGGCTGGGTACATGTCGCTGCAGTCATATGGGCGTTCCAAGGACAATCCTCAGGACAGGCCACAGCGGAATGAGAAGGGAAGATGAATGTTTTGTGAACATAGGAAAATACCATTAAAGCTACCTGTGCTGTGCTTGATTGATTTGCTGAACCACAGTGGCTGGATGTTAACATAAAAACTGCAAATGGCTTCAATTTAAATATGTTACTTATCAACACTCTACAGTCCATCAATGTAAAAAATCCCCTGGAAGCTTTAATTTAATAGGAAGTGTGTAATTTTTCATTTTACAGTAATTAGATGATATTAATTACAAAACATTTGTTAAGTTAGCTGACGTGTGACAGCTGCCAGGCAGACTAATGTACATCTAATGTACATGCTACTTCAACACCACTTCGCTAACCCTTAATGCAGAGGTTTGCAGACTGTGAGGGAGAGCTGCAGGAACACGTGAAGGAGACAAGTGCAACAATGTATTTTTACTCACTGATTTGGCCAACTTGTAGACACAATGAATGCTAGCAGGAGCGAAGGAATTTAAACCTGTGAGGTGTAAGTGAGGTCAGATATGATGGCAGTGTATGTCCCAAAAAAAAAAAGAAAAAAAAAAAATATATATATATATATATATATATAAAAAAAAAAAAAAGAGATATTTTTTTTATTTTTTTTTTTGTTTATTTT
>VUQI01023359.1:26525-59843 GCA_015106735.1 Paratilapia polleni
AAGTGAATAACAAAAAAAAAAAAAAAAAAAAAAAAAATATATATATATATATATATATATACAGAAAGAAATAGAGATATATTTATATATTTTTTTGTGTGTAGTTTTTTTTTCCCTTTGCCTTCAGGAATAATGTGCTGTTCAAACAGGGGGCTTTAACAATCTTTTCATATGCATTTTTCATATTTTTATGTGGCATCATTGCAGCACACATATTCCTATAGCTTAGATGGTTATGGAAAAAAATGTATGCAACTTGTTTGTGCATCATGGAATTGAGAATATAAACACATTTTTATGTAAGAAGATGAGGCAAAGTGGCTTAGACCTCATCGGTTTGAGTACCAAATGCTGCAGCTTGCATCAAAAGTTACAGTCGCACTTCAAGTTATAATTTAGTCAAGAGTTGCTTTTTTTCCATCAGTAACAGACAACTGGAGATCCATGAGAAATAATGGTAAAACACACCTGCTTTTAACTCCAGAACTTGCCTTAAAAATGAAGGTTTTTTCTTTAGCCTTATAGTGGTCCTAGTCTGCTTTTCCTTATTTTATCTCATATTTATACTGTTAAGTTCAAGAGTTTCTAATAATAAGGTCAGTTTATGCACACGTTTATGCACAAGTACTCCAGTCTAAAGCTTAGGCTTTAGACTGCTGTAAATGCTCAGTTTCACACTGTTTTTTCTACTCTTGGCTCTGTATAATGTCAGTGAGCTATGAGGGGCAGCCAATCAGAAGAAGGTTGCTTAAATTGAGGGCAGCCTTAAAGGGGAGGAGCTAAAACTGCTTCTTTCAGACAGAGGAAGAACAAAGGGGCTGCACTAAGTCCCAATATAAGATAAAAAAAGGATTATTTTGAACTTTGAATCATGCAAATCTACTTTAGTTGAGCCCAAGCATAAAAATATGGAGCTGGAAATGAGCATTATGGGTCTACTTTAAATTGATCCAATCATTGTTCTCTACACAACCATTGGTCCATTTCAAACAGGAATTGTTAATAGCTAATTCTATTTGCTTTTGGTGATCAACTTGTAAATGTAAACATATGTTGACTTAAAAAACATTTTTTTCTTACTGTGTCAGACTTTAAAAACTCTTCCTTTAAAACATTCAGTACTTTCACAAACAACTTCAAATACTGAAGACAGCTTTTTATGAACATATGGTACAACTTATCCCAGTGTATTAGCTGAACCCTTGCCGTGCACATTCTCCCTTTGTCCTCCACTTCCTCTCCAATCCCTCCTCTTCTCTGTGAGTCCTCTGCACCCCGCCTCTTTGTCCTGTCTCAAGGCCATGGCCAGTCATGGGCTCGGGCCCATGCTCCTAGCAGCTACTGACCCTTTGTGCCACCTTTATCACAGACTTCTTCACCGTGGGCTACTTAACCACAGCGCTAACTGCAGGTCCTGCGGGTCTCTGTGATTGTGCTCTGCATTGAGCAGAGAGATGAGGATTAACACCGACACTCGATAAAGGGGTCAGAGGTGTGCAGTGATTATTTGTGTGTGTGTATTACGGGAACGAGAGAGAGAAAAAGAGAGACAGAGAGGAAGTGTGTGCAAGGTAAGCCTGTGTGTATGTGTGTGCGGCTCTCACAGGATAGAGGATGAAGCAGGTGGAAGGGGGTTGGGGACATGGCTGCAAGGTTGAGGTGAAATAGATGGATAAGGTTAGCTGAGTTATCAGACAGGAGCATCACAATCAAGCTGTCAGCTCAATGCCTCCCTCTCTCTGCTCTCTCCCTCTTTTTGATAAACAGAGGAATAGGATTACAATTTGGACTGGTCCCGGGGCAGCGAGGAAGCCTGCCCTGCCTTTCAGCCGCATTCTCTGCTCTATGAAAGGAGCACAAGAAAGGCACAAATCTGCCAGGCAGGGCTTTCTGGGTGGGGAAGCCTAGTGGAAAAAGGAAGAAGGGCATTTTGCCAAAGAACAAGGTGCTGAGGTTAGCTCATAATAGAAAAAAAAAAAGCATTTATTTAAAAGTCTTGTTCACTGAAAGTATACTATCAGTTCTCACTCACCTGCAGTGAAATGTAGCCATCCATCATTTGGATTTGAGTTTGTGATGCTCGCACCATCAACAACTTGAATGAATGCCATGGAAATTTCACTTGCTTAATATCACTTATGTACAAACTAGCAGGTCAGCTTTAAACATTATATTCAATTTTAAATTAAAGTAAATTCTCTCCATTTTAACCAGTTACATTTAAAAGAATAATGCTGATTAGACCTACTGTATTCTCACCCAGTAATGTAAGGTTTAATTATGTGATAGGGGCTGATTTTGTGTCATTCTGTGCAGTTTTGTATAATAATTTTAATGACACTTGCACATCATCAGTGGCAAAATGTCGTATCTACATTACTGGTGAGTTTGAATTTTCAAATATACTAAATGACACAGAGTGCTTTGATTTTGCTACTTAAATACCTTTGTTAAAAACAGGACATGAAGTGTTCACATTTTGGATGTGCATGGTTTTCACAGTGCAGTGACAATCCTTTGAAATAAAAGCAGGATCTTTACTTGTTATATTATATCGTATTATGGTACATTATATTTTTGTAGAATAAATATCTATTTAATTCCTTTGCTACTCACTTTTACTTTTACTTGTTACTTTATTTTTTATTTAACCCTTATTTAAATTGAAATTGAATTTTAGGCAGCAGCTCAATCAGCAGTCATTACACAATAATACACACAATATATTAGGCATAGGTAAATTAAAGAAAGATACAAAATTCTAAACTTTTATGTTAAAGAAACATAAAACATCAAAATATGAAACTGTCTCTGTCACTGTATCTTAAATAGCTGTATGCTCAAATGTGACTTGCCTCCAAGTCATTTAAAATTACCTTGAATTAATTTAGTGAGAGCAGCTCTCTAAGATTCAGTTGATCTTTACAGCTGATAGCAAGTGGAGGGAGCAGTGTATTTAAACGCCCTTTTCCCCAATTCACTACAGGGTTTAGGGACAGATCATAAAGACTAAGTCTTAGGAGCAAAGACAGTAACTTTCCATACTTTTTGGAAAGATGTAGGTCTTGGGTAAGATGAGAGCAGATCAGTAATTTTTGTAAATAAGAATACACCAGTTGTTGACCCCACAGGAGGACGATTTCTGATGAATCTCCGTGATAGACAGTATTCAAATATTTTTATAATTGAGCACAGACATAAAAATGATTGTTAATATGCTCAAGCAAAAGGGGCAGGACTTGATATTTTTTTCAAAAGAAAAATCTTATCTCAAATTAAGTTTTTTAAAAAAATATGAGGCCTCAAAGAGAAAGAACTATCAATTGAAATTCCAATTTATTTGTGTTGATATCTCAGTCTCAGAGCCCTGGGAAGTAGTGATAAATCAAAGACTGCTTGTACAGACAATAAAATTAACCTGCATGAATACCAAGTAAATAAGATAATAAAAATGTTGTCATTTTCAACAATCCCTATGTTAAATATATTTCTAAGCAGTTTCATGGTAACAACTGCAGAAACCATTCAACATATTAAATGTTGCAATGTATTAATATTAATTGGATGACACTCTCCTTTCTTTTCTAAAAGTAATAAACATTATTCCTATGATGACAACACAAAAGCTCATGTTGTGGTTGTTTTGTCTACTTTGTTTAGGACACAAAAGGCTCACTGTTCCTGTGGTCCCCTTGCTGACTGATCAGAGAGATTTTTTTTAAGCGTTAACTCTGCAGAGAGGGGAGAAATAATGTTGGGACAGCGACCAGAGCAGCAGGGCAATTAAAACAAATTAATTATGGTTGGGGCGCCCGAGCAAGGCCCTGCTAAAGTGTGAACTCACAGAGGCATCGGAGCCACATATCTGAGCCCTGCAAGAAAAAGGGCTGCGGCATTTGCTATCTCATTATCTACAAGGGAAGAGAACCTCCACTCTGTGACCCCGACGTACAGAGACCCCCGGTCCCTGACTGTACTCACAGTGAGAGCAGCCGTCTGCTGTTCTGGCTGGTGAATGCATGGCTGAGCAGGAATTAAACGTGTGCTCCTGCTCCCCCAACCAGGTTTCTTCTCCAGAAAGATGGTCCATTGCAGCCACTGACCTGTTTTCCTCCTTCTCATTTACATATACATAAATTCCCTTTTCTGCTAAGATTTGCTCACTGAAATATCTATTATTCTTCCCTTGTTCCCTTGCCATTTCACTGGCTGAAGGTGTCCTGGGAGCTGGATGACCTTCATGTTGTTTCACTCAGTCCTGTCCATAGTGCAGCAGTAAAATCACACCTTCTCTTTGTGGGACAGTAAAATCACTAAAAGTTGGAGGTGGCTCAGTCTGGTTACTTCCATATTTGCATTCTTTTCTTCCATCCACCATATTTGTGTCACACCCACACTTTGTACTTTTCAACCATGGAATCAAACAAATGAATTAGCATTGTAGCCGTAGCTTTAGATTGCCACATTCATGTTCCTTTTGTTCCATGGAAGTGAAAACTTGTTTGGCAGCTTTAACTCGGAGCAGCGACAATTGTTTTGTTCAAATAGGATCAGGAACACCAGGAGAATCATGAACATCTCATCATAAGCTCAGGCAACAAGTGAAATCATCCCCAAAACCTGAACGAGCAGAGACACTGACACCGATCCATGTGCTATTCTTTTGTAAAAACCAAATCCCTCTTTTCCTCCTTTCTCAGCCATAATATGGCTTCCAAGCAAGGTCCAGCCAGAAATCTTGCGGCATGGCCGTGAAATAAAGGAAGTGCTGCCATGCCTGACTATGCCAGTGAATAATGCCAAAGCAAATTGCTTAGGGAGAGTTTGGTCCAATTGGATGCCATCCCTTGGTATGTAATTCCCATGGCACGTCGTTGGCAATGGCGTTGCACGCCTCAATCAGGTGTGGGGGCCTGGAGGAGGCCCTGCTCATTTGCATGTCCAAGTATGAGGGGAATTCCTCTTAGGAATGAGCCAGGCTTTGATGTGGGCATTCCCACTTGGATTACCGGACTAAAATAGACAGTAATGGATCAGTGAAGTCATTCATCACCAGTGTGTGATTTGCCCAGTCTTCCTTCACCTCCTAAACCACACTTGGCTTCAAAGAGAGCCGTCAGTTGAGTTCCTTTTACAGGACACCTGCTTGACAAAAGACTGACGTAAATGAGAAGTGATTACATTAATTTCAGATCGGTTTGATGATTGATCGCTATCGTAAAGTCACTTCCACACAATGTCAAATTGATGCTTACTTGCTTCTAAAATGTAACAATTTTCTATAATTTGCATCTAACCAGAACCAAACAAAAATATTAATGCAAAAAGATTTCTGTGTTTTTATTACTTCAGAAGATACACTAGCCAATGCTAGCTTAACACAGAGAGATGGCACTAAGCAGTAAGTTGTGGTTTCTTTTGAATTTAAAAATCAAAATGCCATTTATAATAACTTAAAAATAATAAAAAATCACAAAACTTAACTTTTTTTTTAATATTTGTAATTTTTGTTTTTAGTGGCCTTTAACAAACACAATTTTTCACATGTCCCAGATGGGACATGCTATAAATATAACCAGCCTGTGATACTGTGATACTGGGACCAGTTGAGTAGGGAGCTGTAACATGTGACAAGGAGGTCTATCAGCTGATATTCAAACTGTAAAAATGCCATTAGAAAAGCATGTGTTTGGAACATAGACTGTGTATAAAATATGGGTGTAGCCTTAAGGTCATAATGGCTAACAGGGGGCGACTCCTCTGTTTGTAAAAAGAAGCCGGATTGTGTAGAGTGCTATAGTAATGTCACAACACCTGGAAATGAGTTAGCATTTTTACACTTCCGGTTCCCTCATCTGGAAGTCGGTGGATTTCTTTGAAAGAGTTTTTGATTAGACCCCTGAAACCTGAAATAAGGGCTCTGGATATCTCAGGTTTTAGATAGTTTAACATTTTGTTCTATAACTTAAAATACATACATAAATATCTCACTTGTAAATTTTGAAGTATTTAGCCACTTATTAACTTTTATCAACATTTGTTAGCACTGTGTTTACCAGCTGTTAGCATTTAACAAGTGAAACTACAGAAGTTGTTGGGGACATTCAACATCATCACCGCAAACACAGAAGCTCTGTTTATCTTCTTTTGAATGTTTAACTTGAAGATGTCAAACTGTGTTGGTTCTTTGAATTTATGTGGTTTAGTAACGATGCAAATAGAGAAACACTCACTTGTAGCACATTCATAAATGATTAAACTTCTGATAAAAGCTCCACTAGGTTTACAAGAAACTGTCGATCAATCATAATCCACACAGCGTTATTGCCACAGGCTAAAGACAAGACACAGCCGAGAGGTTTGCTGGATGATGATTTGGGGCAAAATAGTGCGCTGTTTATTTGCAGTTTATGCATCAGAAGGTGTTCAATTAATGACATTCTTCAGACATAGTTTTGAGAGATATTTGCAGGCCGTGAAGTTAAGATAACGAACACTGGAAACATTGGAAAGTCTGGTTGTTCTTGATTGTGTCATTGTTTGGCTGTTTTTGTGCACAGCTGGGGTTCTCGGTCTGCGTCTTTGGCCGGCTTTTCCCGTGCTGCATTGCATTTATGGAAAAAAGAAAACAACATGTACATGCTGCCACACTAAACATCAGACGTTTATCGTGAAATGCTGTGATGAAACTCAAGGAACATATTGCTTGCCTAAACTTAAAGCAATATTTGTTGATTTTTTTTTGGCCAGCTAAAGGGTGTGTAAGCTTAAAGCACAAAGTTGACCCATTATTACCTTATGAAGTGTTAGCAAGCTTTAAGAATTCTTTTTAGATTCGTGTCTTTTGGTCACCTGTTTAAGATTTTGTCCAACATTCACTTTGTTTTGGTCATTAAAAGTGCAAAAGAAAAAATATACACAGCTCTGTAACCACTAAATGCTCCACTGTGTTTATCTAATTGCTAGCTGTATCTATGGCGTATTTGGTGTTTGGCAGGTAGAATACAGTGCATTTATCATCATCATGCTGCCTTCTCTGGTTCATGAGAAAGTGACGCAAAACAAAAGCTGCAAAACATAAAACCAAAACAATGAGCTTAAAGATGCTAAAATGGTATGGTCTATATATATATATATATATATATATACAGATACAGATAGATAGATAGATAGATATAGTGCTGCTTTAATCAAAATGCTTATGACTCACTAGTGGAACAACCTGTTATAATTTCATTATCTGGTAGCATTACAGTGCCATTTTTCAGTGACAGGCTTTATGCTGAACACAGTCTTACCTCTCTTTGCATTGTTTCTCGTGGCGTATGCACTGTGCAGAATATGTATGCAGGGTCATGAGTGCTGACAGGCGTTTGTTGAACAATGCTCACTCATCCACGGCAGAGTGAATGCTCTCAGTGGAGCTGTTCTCCATGCAATGCTCAGGACACAGAAGGGACAAGCACTCGAGGATGTGATATTTCACTCACTGTTGTTTCAGTGAATTAGGTGACTGATGCTTGAGGGTCCACTTGCTGCTTGTGCATTTGATAAGCTAACATATGCATTAGGATGTTATACTCACCGTCAAAGCATTGCAGTTAGCCTGATATGGGTGTTTGGGAGTTTTTTGTTCATTTACTCTTGAATTTCACTGTCACTACGACTTCCATCATCTGAAGAGTGAAAACTAATTATTTGCTCACCTTGACTGTAATACATTGGAATAACCCTGCTGGTTTGATCTCTGACTGAATTTCTGTGGCCATAAACCTGTCTGCTTTCCATACAGTAACAGCTACCAAAAGAGTTTTTTATTGCGGCCGTGTATCTTACCACAACAGGTAAACCGAGAGAGGACAGTTGGAGAAGAATGAAGGAGAGGGAGAGACATGGGAATAAAAAGATAAACAGTTTGACCTTCTGTTTCTGCCAATTTCCAGTGGTCGCCCCCCTCCTTAGCCTTCTCTTTCCCTCTTTCGCCCTCAGCCCTGTGTCGGACGAATCCTTTTTGGAGGGATAAATAGCACTGCTGCGCTTTGATAGCCCCAGTCCCAAACAGCAGCTACCGATAAATAAAAGGAACTTTCTCCATTTATCTCTGTGAGAAAGAAGTTCCTATTAGGGTCCCCATAGCCACGGGGCCTTTCCCTCCTTCACTGCACAGCTTTGTAGATTGCCTGCTTGGTTTAAGGTGCTATTGAGTGCTCACCAGGACAATTACATGCCAGGACCCCCCTCCGGAAATGTCCCTCCCCTCCACTTCCCTCACCCGTCCTGTACCTCTGTGCCAGTGTTGCAGGAGATGCTATCCGCGATAGCGTTGGATGGGAATGGTGTGCGCAGTGCGTCGTGTAATTGCGTGTGCGTGTGTGTGTGTGTGTGTGTGTGTGTGTGAGTTCGCTGCTGGAAGAGGGGACAGAGGGGGGAGAGTGATAATGGCCTCTCTGAATGGTATGGAATAAAGTATCATTGCTTAGTGCCTGGAGTCAGACAGTGATGCTAATGCAAATGGTTTTTACCCCCACCTTTCTGTCTGGTATAATGATAGCCCCACAAACAGTATGTATGAAGAAACAGAGCGAAGGAGGTATATAAATAAAAATGGCACGCATCTCAGTGAAAATGACTTTTTGTTGCCTTCAGGGAACTTAAGACACACCTTTACACTTTCCCTCTGGGCCTCCTCTATTTCCTACTTCTCTTGAATTTTTTTTTTTTATCATTTGATAACATATAAAGTAGAGATTTCTGCAAGGAGCAATATAGCAGTGGAAAAAAAAAAGAATCGTGCTGGGTTTTAGAAAGACTTGGCCCTAGACCGGGCATGTCAATCTCATTTCCAACAGCCTCACAAAATCAAGGTGTTTTCAACACATAAATTAGATGTGTGTATTGGTTATAGGGTGCAGAAGTCCAAGGCTTCACCTTGAAAAGATACTGATATTTTCCAGCATATTGTTAAATCATAAACAGCCAATTGGTTGACACTGGTGTGCTTTTCAAATGGTGCATCTTGCCGGATGAATGTCTGCCTAAGAAAAAGCGAAGAGTCTAAAGCCATTCTTTGTCTTTGAGCTGGAGTCTCGGAGGAAAGTATCGTCACAATTGGAAGTGTGGGCAGTTTGAGCCGGAGCATATGCAGTGATTGAGCAAGACAGAGTGGGAAAGCGATGCCATAAATCTCTGACCACAGAGGGGAGAGCGGGAAGGCTGATCCAGGATCGAGCCGAGGATCTTAGATTCTAGAGTACCACAAAAGGCGTCTATCAGAGCAAGGACAGCCTCAGCGCTCATCTCTACAGATGCATCATTGGGATGCAGAGAGTGCCGGCGTGTCGACTGTATCAGCTTCCTGCCCTGCAGCACCGCCAGAGGAGGAGTTCACGGACGCAGGGAGGGGGGGCCCTGTTGCCAAGAGGTTTCTGAAGACAGGCAGCCTGCAAACTGATAGAGAGGGCAGCACTAATCAAGGAGCCTGCAGGCCCTTGTGCTCATGCTCGGGCCTGTTTCTATATCCCCACTCCTCTGTCTACTGCGTTTTCTCAGTTTTGCTCTCGGAGCCTAAGCTTCTTTTATTTCATGGTGTCAGTTTTCAAAGGCTCGTCTTTTGTCTTGTGAAAAGCTGAGCGACTTAGCCATCCATTTGTGGAGTGGACTTATTGTTGAATTGCTGAAATTGTCTCTTGTACAGAAACACTGACTAAATCTTGAGTGAAACAAAGCACATAATGATATAATTCATTATTAGAACTGACTCTGTATTCATCTGTATTTATTATAGGCACAATAAAATTTTTCAGTTCTCCTTAGGCTGAAGGATAAAATGCCCACCTCTCTATTTCTGTTAAAGGCCAAAATAGTAACTCCGCTTCTTCTGACAGCTGGGGCAGCCTTATATAAATACTATAAATGGTCACCCCCTTTACACAATGCCTTTGTAATATATCATTTGGCTTCACAGTGCCTTAATATCTGGGTAAAGTTTCATAAGGGTGCCTTTTGGCGGCCTGAGCTAAGTGGTCTTAGCTGCCTGTGATAGGCCTGTGTGCTGAGCAGGTTCTGGAGATAGCAGCTCTCTGGTGGCATGGCTTCTCTCACAGGTCCCTCCCTGGCAGAAAGCAAAAGAAAGGGAATAAAGAGGGGCTGGGAGAGAAAGGATGGAGGCAGGAGGGAATTGACACAGAGCTTGGCTAGGAGCCAGAGCCGGCCTCCTCGCGTCTAATGTACGAACGGGGATTTATTTAAACAGTGAGAAGAGAGGACAGCTTCACAGTGCCAGATTAATTCCGCTTTTTATTCAGAAAATAAAAGAGACTTTGAATTATTAAGAGATAGCGGGATTAGAGGCCTCTCTTTCCAACCCCAATCTACGCTCCTTTTAATTTCCACTTTATTAGAATTCTTTTTGAAGTATTTTAATGTGGACAAAAGGAGAAGAAGAGAGAGAAAGCAGAAAATATTAAATATCAGTTAAACTGCATTAAACATAAGCCCAAGCCTCCATTTTTTTTCACAGTCATATTGATCCTACTCTTTCACTTCTCAATTATCAACTTTTATTGTAGGTTCAGCCAAGTGCAGAGGCCGATTTTGAAATGAAACGGCTTCTATCTTCTATTCATCCTCGGGGCTGTGGTGGGGTTTCTCACTCCCTCACACTCTCTCTTCACTTCACTTCCTTAAACCCCACTCAAAATGTGTCAGTGAGGGCGATTGTGTAGCGCTCGGAGGAGGAGGAGGAGGTGGAGGAGGCTGCCGGTTCTCACGTTTTTCTCGGCTCAGGTCGGCACGGAGGGTCGACGGGATCAACAGGGGACGACAGGCACAGGTCAGACTGTCCTGGTGAAGTGGACCGCAACTGCCATCTTACTTAAAAAATAAAATTAAAAATTAAAACGTCATTTTCCTGCCACCATTGCCAGCTATAATGCTATATTTTTAGCCACCCTCTGTTTACTCACTATGCACTTCATGCTGTATTTGCTTCTTAGCTCTCCATCGAGGGAGCAGCTTGCCCTCACATTACCGGCGAGCCGAGCAGTACAGCATTGTGCCCTCTACAAATCTCAGCAGCCATAGGAATTTGATTGTGCCGGAGGATTCTCTCTGTCAGACAACCGGTCCATAATCTCTGGCAATTCTTTGTGCAGGAGGATTACCACTGAAAGTGTTACCACATATTTACAACTACTCCACTAACTCTCAACAGGCTCTCCTGCATCCAGCCCAGCCACAGCTAAGCCACGGTTAACATAGGAAATCAAGCTGAGATTTAGGACATCTCCTTCTAAATCTAAGTGTGCGAGCTCTATCTGTACAAATAATAAAACGCCGGTTCTTTTTCGCTGTTGAGTTTAGCTCAGATTTCACCCGAGGATTACCTGAGTTTAAAAAAAAAAAAAAAAAGGAAAGGGGTTGGGGGTGGTGGGGGTCCACATCTGTTTATGTGTAAAGCACTTGACATCGTCCTCCCCGGGGATAGATCCGTTGCCCCACAGTAAACACAGAGCCATTCATGTGAAAATGATTGCTCTGTAATTAACAATTCAGGTTTACATAAGGCTAAATTGGTAGAGAGGATGCAGCTTTTTTAAATAATATTTTCCCTTTGATATTAATAGTAATTTCCTCTATTAATGGATATGAGTTTAAAGAAAATCACGTACCCGGTTCATTAAACTATGTGTGATTTTTACCGATATTTACCACTCGTGTTTGCTCCATAAAAAGCAAAGCGAGGGTCAAGGGGCCGTTCCAGCAGTCCTCCTTTTTTAGCATCTGTGTCTTATCGCTCCATCAGAGCCCAAGTGTTTCATTCAAAGTCCAACTAGATAGGCCTTGTGTCTGGCTGTTGTTATTGAAATAAACTGGGCCTGTGCTGCCACCCTGGCCTGCCCCCCTCTTGCCCCTGTCTATTCTGAACAAGTGTATCTTCAGAAACACGCCAGCTTGTTATGGTAATGACCTGCGTGCCCCCCCTCCATTCTGTATGTGCCGTGGGGGTGAGGCTTTGCTTTTTTTGGAGGGTTTAGAGGGGACAACCCAACAGGATGCACTAGGGCAGGGCTTGTAATGACAAGCAAGGCTTGAGACATAATATTAAAAAAGAAAACATGTCCCACTGTACATTATATTTTATTAAATGTTTGTAGATGTTAAAACTGTAATAATTAATATAGAGGGTTTTTCTGGATTTAGTAAGAATTGTACAACATAAATATAAATCTTTTTGTTGTTGCTGTTCAAACACACAGAGAAACACACACACAGGCACAAACCAAACTATTATGTCAGCTAGACTCATGGCATATGTGAGATCTTATTTCCATCATTACAAAAATGCTGGGCACAAACTGACAAGCATAACCTAAGCACTAAATGGAAATCATCCAATATCTGATGCTAACAACAGCCAACAGTAGGGGGAAAAGTGTCGCTTCTCTGACAAGAGAAATCCCTGGCAAATAATCCGCTGGAATGTTGACTGGATGGGTTTAGGAGGAAGAACTACAACTGCAGTCGGGCAGGAAATATTCCTCACTCAGTCAGTCCTGCTGCTCTGAGCGGCTATAATTAAAATAGCAATGAATTCAACCCCTGGACAGGAGCCTCTCTAAAAGCCAATTGTTTGGCTAGATAGTGCAAAAAGAATTGTGTGGAAAGAAAAATAAACAGAGAACAATGTCAAAACTCTGTGTTGAAAGAATGCCGATAAGGATCATCTATTTAAACAAACCTAATGCTTGACTGCTTGTTGTGAGCTACATTTCATACATAAAATATGTTCTGTCACTGATATTGGCCCTTATCTAAAGGGAGAGAGGCAGGCGAAATTTGCAGCCTATGTGCAAGCAATGGGCTGTTTGTGGAGAGTGATAGAGGCCCAGAGCTGGAGATGCACGGCAGATAGCATCTGTCTGTCTGTCAGGCGTGCAGGCGGGCTGGAGTGGTGGGGAAACACAGGGAGACAGAGACAGAGGAGGGGGCAGGAAACACACAGCGCGGACCAGCAGACCAAAAGACCCTGCCTCCTGAGGAAATAGGTGACTCCCAACACACCGGGCCGCCGCCACCCCCTCCTCCTCCCACATCATACAGACCCCATCAAATGTCAGTTCACTTGTAGGATGTTCCCCAATGGACCATGACAACAAAGAGAGGAGAGTAAACAATACTCAAGCTGCCAGCGCTGCGGTGGGCGGTGCGTTGGATGTCTAACAGCAACATGGACTGTGGGTCATGTTAAGTTAAGTCACAGAGGTTGAAGGGTAAATGCGAAACTGTAAGGTGGTCGTCTTTGGGCACTTTGCTGTGATCCAATCAGAGCTTTACCTTTTATCACGCTGACCCCCCTCATTATGTGCGTGACCTTGGTGTTAGCGGCATGCTCATGATGAATTAGCCTGGTGAACTGAGAATAGACCAACACAGCAAAGTCAAGGCTGCAGCAGCCCAGGGGCAGGTACTCTTAGCTTGTAGGACATTTCATATAACAGAAGCATGGGGGTCAGGTGACCGCTTAGCCCCAAATGGAACAGAAAATACAGCAAGAAGCCTTTCTGTTTGTTCCCCTATAGGAACTGCACCATTGTTTGTATTGCATTCATTATATGTAGGTATGTGACAGAAGAAGGGTACACGTGCATAAGCATGCATGTGCAAGTGTTTAAAAGCAATTTGCAGATCTTTCCCTACCTGCGTTAGTGTAAACCAGGCCGGATATTTAAACAGGATTATCTGTTGGAATAAGGTCTGAGATGCAAGATGCTTCCGTGCTGAAAAATTCCATTTGTCAGATCACTGGCTTTCATGAATACTTAAGAATGGAGGAGAAAAAAATCTACTGCTGAGTATCCCAGACTAATTACAGTTGTAGAACACAGTGAGGCATATGAACAAATTAATATATGCACTTAATTTAAAGAAAGAGAAGCATTTTAAAGTAAAAAATCTCATAGATTTGGAGGATTGTAGCTGCTTGTGCTAACCGCAGAGGTGAATGATGGCGCGGGAGGGATTACCAGGCAATGTCACGTTGCACATGAATGACCTGAAGATGAACACTGCTCCACTTCCTTCAGCCTATTTGCACATAACTATTAACAGAACTCAGCAGTTCACTGGGCCTGATGGCATATCACAGTTTGATCTGTGAATAAGTGAAAAAACAAGTGCAGACCAATGTGGGGCGCCTCTTTTGGCTAGTCCAGTTAATTTTAGGCTGCTCGGGAAAAAGTCTCTATTGTTTATCTGCCATATTGAATGAACTTATCAATAGTCACCTCCTTGTATAAATAAGTTTTCCCTAGATATCACTGTTAATGTTCAGCACTGTTATTCATGCACAGTTCAAACTATGAAAACATAGGGCTGCTCACAGAAGCCACTATAGCTACTGCTCAAGACATCAGTATGCATTGATTAGACCTTGCAATGACATTCATACATTATACACAACGTGACTGAGGACCTTAAACTTGAAGGGGAAAAAACCCTTTAAGATTATTAGGATCAGATATGACAGTAATGCAAACAACTGCCTTAAAAATCAATGGCATACTAAGCTCTGGTGAGTAATTATTTCTGTGATTAGTATTGATCAGCCTCTGTGTCAAGTTTCCATTTTATTGGTAGAACATTGGTGAGACAACTGACACAGCACTGGAGATATGTGTGTGTCTGTCTCTACAATCATAAAGTGTGTGCATGTGGTGAGTTGGATGAGAACATTTAATCCACTCAGTGAAGTTTGTTTTTTCTTCTGCACACTCTTAGAGATACCATTTTTTTTTTATATATGTTGAACAGAAATTGCATTTATATTCTAATTTGTTTCAGCAAAGTGCAAAAAATGTGATTTGCTTCAGACTAGTGTCTTTTTTTTTTTTAAGTGAACAAAGTTCTACGTATTCATGCCACTTGAATTATTGGGAGGAGGTCAGGGTAGATGGTGGGCGTACGAAGCACAGCACTGTGACACTGGAGACTAGAAATTGCATCCTGACAGTGAAAGTCGTAGGTTGACAAAGCAGCAGTAGTTTCTGTCCTCTGTGTGAGGACTGGGTGATGGTTTAAATTGATTTGATTTGATTCACATTTTTAGTTTTGCATGGATGCTGCACTTTCATAGTTATGTGGACTTATGGTCAAGCATTAGTGTCCATTTGGCTACACAGAAAAAGGGAATTTTGGAAATGTAACCAACTCAGAGGCTACTGAAACTGCCTTGTGTGCAGTCCTCCAGCAAGCTAACAGCACATATTCTGACAGCAATGATACTGTGTAGGCTAAATGTTGATTGGCTGAAAAATTGGTTTGAACAGGAAACGGAGCCACAGCAGAATTCACTACAGAGAGGAAGAACTGTGAAAAAGCATCAAAGATCAAAAAACATACATGATGATCTTAAACAATAACTTAACTTATTAATATACTGTGACTACTGTCTTCTGAGTGGGAGGGGCTAAGCCAAAGGACCAACAACAACACAGTTTCAGATATTTTTGAGACTGCCCCAAGGTGACACTACACAGCTACAACATACAGATGTGGGTCTGCAAAGCTCTGCATAACACCTACGGACTACCAATGCATTACCATGCTTGAACCTTTAGTGGAAGCCCTCCCAAAAAAAAATCTGCAAGTGTTGAGGGCTGTCCACATCCGGCAAATCTACAGGCCCTCAGGTGGAGTCCCTGTGCATGGAGTCTCCTTTTATCCCTGACTTTGCATCCACAGTTGTCCATTAATTAAAGCAAGATGAATGTTTTTGGTGTTAATGAAAAAATATGCCTGTTGTTGTTCTTACACAGAATTTTCAATTCAATTAAATTTTATTTATAGCACCAAATCACAACAACAGTCGCCTCAAGGCGCTTTATATTTTAGGGTAAAGACCCTACAGTATTAGAAGGAGACAACATACTCTGAATAAATTGCTTTTGGAATATTTGTCATTGCTGACTTCATTAAGGTTTTGAGGTGGTGCCCTTGACCTGCCAAAAGTGTTACAGAAAGACCACAGTTTGGCTTCTAAAATGCAAAACTAGACAGTTACATGTTGACCTTTTGTTAATCTGTCTGGTGATCTCATCCATGCTCGACTGGACAGCAGCTCTCTGATCTTTGTGTTGAAGCATTTTCCTGCTATCTTTGAAAAATGTCTTTTGCTTGTGTTGCTTACCGAAATAATCCAAAGATTCTTGTCAAGCCTTTAGAATAATGTCTATGATTAGGTTGCAGTTTTTTAAGCCTCACTTGCAGACTGTCATAAGGAACACAATGATTAAAAATATACCTTGTCAATACATTGTAATATTGAACATCTGTCAGCGTTACCTCATTTATTCTGACTTGTTCAATTAAAAAAAAAGTTGAAATGACACAAAAGAAACAGAGGTGCCCATCATTCTGTAATCGAAATTGTCTGGTTTTCAGCTAGTTGGCCAGTGACCAGCTAGTCAGTCCCTGATATGTCAGAATCTGCACAGATTTCCTGCAGCTTGAGAGTCATCACTCCAGAAACGTAACTATACATAATCACAATGTAAACCGTGACAGTTACCAATGGGAACTGTGTTTGTTCCACTGGGTAGCAATATGCCATGCAAACGTATAATATAAAAGCAGCATAATGATTTGTACAAAAATGAAAGAAATTTTGGAGCAAATGTATATGTTATAAAAAGGTCATTGTAGTTTTTATAATTTATAATAAATAAAAAAAATATATATGTAATTTATTATTTTTCAATCAAAAACCAGTTACAGATATATTTCTTAAGCTGTGAATGTGAGAATGACAGAACAAAAAAATTGGAATTTGCACATCAGAATTTTAAAAATCATAAATTTTAATGAAGAAAATAAAGGAAAAGAGTATATCTACAAAAATGTTATTAGTTCCTTTGAAAGATTGAAGAGGATGTTTATTTAGACTTTGTGACCAACACATTAAGATGACTTTAGAGTTACATAAAGGAGTAGTGGTTTGAAAGGGGCTTTATTTGGGTTTGACCTCTGTAATCTCCTAAACGAGTATGGCAAAGTTTGGGTTTCATCTCACAACAATTTGTTGATCTCAGTTGAGAATTTGATTGCTGGGAAAAATATATTTGCACTGTTTATCAGCTCGCTGAAAAGGAAAAATACACTCAATGACCACTTCTTACAAAACCAAATGCAATCCAATGCAACAGCTCGGCCATTAAGCACTTTGGCAAAGATGGTAAGTTTGGTTTTGACATACTGGACTGCATTATATATTGATTCGATTCTCTTAATGTTTTTCCAACACCATTTACATGTCTAAAGGGGTAGAACACTTTTCAGTATATCACTGCTGAGTCATACACACACACACACACACACACACACACACATATATATATATGTGTGTGTGTGTGTGTGTGTGTGTAATAAAATTTGTATGTGTAGCTGCATCATTAGGAATACCTGGGAAAGGTTCTTTGAAGTGTGTTACTGGGCCAGAAATCTGCAGTCTGAAGTTTAGCATGTTTTAATTTCTCTTGGACCCCAAACAGATATTTGCATCTGTGCTGATCTGTACCATTTTGGTACAAATCATAATTCAGGCATATTTGCCTGGTTTACAAATGTTTAATGTGCAATTGCAAATTAGTATAAAAGATGTCACTTTTAGGTTAAGTTGACAAACTAAAAATGTGAAAGTTCTAGCTTTATGCTTTAAGTGGTCTCTTGCTTTGTTTTGGGGGGTTTTTTCTCCAGTTTTAGCATATTCTTTCAGGCTTGAAACACACACTTTCCTGTTATGCTAAAGGGAGAAGAGGCTGAGATCAGTAAGACAAGTGAGTGATCTATAGTTTTTCCTGAGACAGATTGTGTGGAAGGTTGCAGAGATTAGTCACATCTGGGGCTTTTAAGAATGCTGCAAATTGTGGCCTTTCTTTAACGCAGCCGATAAGGCATTAAATGAAGGGAGCTGCCTTATCAGCCCGCTGCTACCCATAAATCACAATTGCCTGCTCCCCTTCTGTACCCCTGGTGGTTTCTATCTGCATCCTGGGGCTGGCAAGATCCCACCATCACCGCCACTACCACCACCACATCACACAATAATCACACCATTTGCCTCCTAATTCACCCTCTACAGACAGTGCATTAGAAGCATTCTTCCATTATGTTTCCCACTCATCTGTTCTCGCTCAGTCTCTCTTTCTGTCTGTTCTCCTCTGCCTCTCACTGTCTGTCTTGCCTTGTGTGTATTCACAAGTCTTCAAACGGGGGAATCATTCTTCCTGCGAGTGCTATCAGACTTTAATCCACAGAAAAACACTGACACTTCACTACCAATTCAAATGAATAGGATGTGGAAACAGCCTTTAATGGGATATTGTTCTCCCTTTGTCTCATTCAAACCAAAAGGAAAATAGAGTGGATACCATAAGCTTTAATGAGCTTGTGTAACTGACTCACATTTAATTATTTCTTTCTTTCCTTCTCAATAATTATATGGCACTGACAGTGATTTTGTTGTGTTTGCCTGACAGTTTAAATTGCCTGAGCTCAGGAGTGACTGGAACAGAAATATTACCAATCAAACTCAGGAGAAATTGAAATCCAGTGAATTGTGTTTGGATTTTTCTGGATATGAGAGATAAACAAACAAGAAGAATAACTGTTTTACTCAAGAAATTAAAAAATAAACATTTTTAGCATATTAACTTTGCTTAGCATATGCATGACTAGCCTGTTTAGACGAAGTTCAAAAACATGCCAAAGAGCAGCTAATATGTCGTAATTTTACTTGACTTTGCACAAACATGAGTGTTTTTTTTGTTTGTTTGTTTGTTTAAATGCAAGATTGCAAGTGACTATTGATAATAGACATATTTTAACCACTAATATATAACAACATCCACGCCCCATCAAGATTCACCCCACGCTGATGAATTTAAATTGCGTTGTATTTCCTTGTAACTTGTGTATGGTTATGCACTTTCGCACACATTTTCTTCAGCTTTATCTTTCTCACATAACATTAACTTATCTAAGAGTTTCCCTGTGGACTGGCAGTTTAAGAGATTTACCATTCAACTTCCATACTTTGTTCAAACAGAGAAGTTCTTTCACATGCCATCACCCTCGTTCACTGATGTCAACTTTCAAATGAAAATTAAATACCAATGTAAATCATTTTATATATTTGTATAGGTATATGATATACACCTATATAAATATATACCTTTATGTACTAATATGCTTTTTTAATATACTTACACTTGAACTGCATCTGCCTTGTCACCAGACTTCCTCAATTTCATTCCTCAGGCTGCAGGATTAATTATTTATTCATTTGTTCATTTATTCATTTATTGTTTGGTAGCATTGGGGGACAACTGTAATTGCATTGTGCAACTTTGATATTTACATGATGTGGAATCTTGAAAATACCGTTTTATAGGTATTTTAACCTTAACCCCAGGATAGTGTTTGGTTTACAATTGAGGAACTGATTTATTTTTTTTGTTTTTTGTTTTTTAATTTGTAGTTATAGTCATTTTTCTGTTGACTAGAGGAAAAATAAATAACAAGTAAGAATGGTCCACTTTCCTAAACTCAACTGTGTCAGCTGATTTGGTATGAACAATTCCAAATCCCAAAGAGATTCTGCTAATGATCATAATACGCAAAGGAAAACATCAGATTTACAAAACTGACAAACTGAAAACAGATTATGTTTGGCTTTTCTTTTTTTTTTTTTTAAATAACTGACCAATTATTGTATGTAGATGAATCTACTAATTTATAACTGTTTTAGCCCAACTTTTGGATCAAATAATCTTAATGTTATTCATCCAGATGGTATTTCTAGAAAAAGAAACTCCAAAGCAGGTCTTCAGCAGTGGTAAAATAATGGATTTTCACAAAAGCTGTAAAATTTTAAATTCATCCTAATTACTGGGAGAGCTTTCCGTGGCTATGTGTGCGCTTATCACTCGGTACCTGTGTGGCAGGTGATAGAGGTGAGAGTGGAGGCAGCCTATGTGGCAGCAGCAGGGATGATGGAGCAGCTAAGCCTGAGGAGGAGTGAAAGGCGTGGGCCTGGCCTGTGTTGCGTTGCTGAAGCCCTAACTGGAGACAGATTAAGGACTGTGCATTTATCTTTGCTTGTAAATGAGTGACTGGCCAGTGTTGTTACTGCCAGGCCAGGGTATTGGAACAAGAGGCTTAAGATGTTATCAGAGAATGCTGTGCCTGCAGGCACTCTGAAGATTATAAGGCATGGAAAAAGACAGTGGGAAAAGTGTTGACAAACAACCAGGGGTTATTAAACATTAATTATATGCTAAGCTAACTCTCTCTCTGACCCATCAACACAAAGCTTATGAGACCTTAGGGGTTCAGCGTCCCTTTTATCAAGGTCAAAAGTCATCAGTTCAATTTGACTGGCTCGGAGCTCCATGTGTTAAACAGACAAAGAGTATCAAGGTCTTCCGCTTGTCTTGCCCTTTTTCCAACTGAGAAAAGTCAAAAAACGATTTCATGATTTTGTTGATATGATCAAAATCTTGTCATATTATGCGGTAGCATTATAAGTAAGACAGAAATACAGGACAGTTTGGTATCACAAACGATCAACCAGGTAAGGATAATGGTTGGCTTTGAATCACATTTCTTGAACATCTAAAAAATGAAATTTTGTAACTGAAAATAGTGGCCACACATTGCTGTGCAGGTTCTGTATTCTGTATTCCGTTATAAATTTCTTTTCCTTAAGTTTTCCAGTTATGTAAATAATCTGGTACCAGTTTTAGCCTGCAAGTCATGTAGGTCATTGTCCCTACCCTCTGATAGGACCTGTGGGAGCTTTTCCTGAATAACCTCCCCGACCTGCAGGATATAAAGCACAAATATTTTCTTCCTCTGTTTAGTTAGGTTTAGGCATAAAAACAACCTGTTTAATAAAGAATTAAGGGGGTAAAAGCTGGGTTTAATAAAAGATCAGGGTTTGGATTAAAATAGAGAAACGTTTTCTGATTGTTGCAATACTAATAATAATACTGCAGTTAACATTATCCCCAGGGCCACTAGAGGGTAATGCCACAATCAGACGTAGCTGTGAGTTGTAAGGTGGTTTCACAAACAATGGATGGGGTTAAATTTTTACAGGTGGATGGCTTCAGTTTCAGAGACTCATTCTATTATTTTAGTTAGTTTAGTTGGAGATGGAGTGCTGTAACCATGGACCATATCAAAGATGGACCTAGCTTCCAGGTCTTAAAAGTGAAGCCAATACGGGAGTACCTTAAACCCGTAATTTTCTAATGACCAGCAGGGGGCGAGACCTTTGAATACAAGAAGAAGTTTAATTGTATAGATTTCTGTGGGAAAATGACTCTTCTTCTCACTTCATTTATGACCACTAGTTTCAAGGCTTTTTTTAATACATCATTTTAATACATGAGGTACGTCCTTTAGTGTGGGCCTACCTTGTGATGATCAAATTGCTACACATTAGCGTTCAATGTCCCTGCAGCCACATCCAGCCCACACTCATGACATCTCATTTCCAAAAAAACAGAACAGCAACAGCCAACATGCTCAGCTTGTGGCTTCAATTTGGAACCTCAGTAAACAACGTGTGCCATTACACACATCTATCTTTTCTTTTTATAAATCCTTTATTTAAACAGGTAGTCTCATTGAGATCAGGATTTCATTTTCAAGTGAGACCTGTATCCAAAAAAACATGACCAACAATATAGACAGACAGACATATACTTATTACAAGAACACATAATACATGTTCATTGATTAAGAAAAGCGTGTAAAAGAGTAAATTCTGAGAAATATAACTTTAAGAATGTCCCAATAAAATAAGAGAATTTAGCTTTGCAGCTCATTCCATATCTATTGAATTCAATTCAATTCAATTTTATTTATATAGCGCCAAATCACAACAGTCGCCTCATGGCGCTTTATATTTTAGGGTAAAGACCCTACAATATTCTGTCTATCTATCTATCTATCTATCTATATAAATGCATTCTTTGTACAGTCTGTGGAGCACAACTGATGCTTTTATATGTTATTTACACAAATTAGCTTGAGCGTGTAAAGTTGACATGCCTCAAAGAACAACAGTAACCCCATTAAATAAAAATAAACCAGAGTTATTCATGAGTAGCTAATAGCTGCCTTTTTGAGAGACTGTAGATGACACGTTGCATAATACTTCTTCTAGATGGAGGCATACATAATAATGATAACTAATAATATGCTTTATTTCTGTAGGGGGTCGTCTGACTGTTGGGGTTTTCTGTCTATATTGTAGGGTCTTTACCCTAAAATATAAAGCGCCTTGAGATGACTGTTTTGGGGCTATATAATAGAATAGAATAGAATTGAATTGAAGTAAATTGAATAGTACTTTTCAAAACACTGGACACCTTAAATGCAGTCCAGTAGGGCAGCTGAGGCCTTCAAGAACATGCTCATAGAATCTGGAGAGATTGAATTTGCACATTTGTATACATTTTGCAGCATTAAATATAAAACACTAACATCATTACTCTTAAAAACAACCCATAACTCCATAAGTCTAAGCATGTGCCACATAGTGTAAAATACAATATAGCCTGCTGGCAGTTTCACATTAATGGATGTAAAAATGCTCCATATGGCACAGACTCAGAAATTAGAGGACTTCATACTCGACTCCTCAAATATAATCAGACTTGCAACTCTACTTTAATTTCAATGTCTGACTCATGACTCACTTTGGGCTCGACAGCAGCTGTGACACCTTGACACCTGTTCTGACAATCTCTCTTTAGCTGGCAGATAAATAAAATACTGTCTTTTTTTTCCTCTTCAGTTTCACATCCCCTCTGAACCAAAGCCACCAGCAGCCATTCAGAATACAGCGCGAGTGGAGATTACCTCCTGAAATCTCCTGTATCCCTTCTAGACACCACCCAGCTGCAGAGACAGTTACAAATTGGTATTTGGAAGACATGCTTCTGAAGATAATTAGCTTTACTTTCAAGGATTACACTGTCGACAACAAAACAAGAACTGCAATTTGCAAGACCTGAGGGTGGCAGATTTCAGGCAGCAATACTACAACTTCAAACTTTGTGCCATTTGAGATTTCATAAAGAGAAGTTGGACAGAAGGGTTGGTTAGGAAAGCTTTGTGATGTAAAGTAACTATTAAAGCTGTACTTGTACGAGCCTGAAACTGCATTCAGACTAAAATAATGCATGCAATGCAATGGTCCTGACACAACAATCCAGAAAATGGGGATAGTAGATGCTGAAAGCCATGCCATGTGTGGTACTTCCAAAAACACTCCTGCCTACAAGTTGGTAAGTACCTGTGGTCTTATCTGCTTTAATATATAGCATCCATACTAACAGATTTGACAGAACTTTACACTGTTACATCACAATGATGCCCAATACATTACACATGCCCTGTTTTCCAAAACAAATACTTTTTCTTTTTACTTTCAGCTGCCCTTTCACAGTAACATTGCACGCAGCATGCTTATAACCGGAACATACTGTTGCAACATAACAACCTTGCCTTGAACTTCGACCCTCTTCCTCATATATCCATCGCTGTTAATGGCATAAAAATGTTAGAAAAAAAAGTGACCTGTCTACATTCCTTAAATCATCGGTTTGTGCTCTCTTGCGACATATATAACATCTCTTCAGCTGCGCAGAGGATTGTGGGTCAGAATGGCCAGAAAAGCATGCTGGCTGCAAAATGCGACTGAAACTGAAATATCACAAATCACACTTCAGCTATATTTCAGTTTTAATTCACTTATTTTAAAAATAAACCAATTTACTTACAAATACACATATATAAAATAAACTAAAAATTAAAAAGAAAGAAATTTATCTCTAATACCCCACCAAAAATTAACTTCATAAATGCTCAATGCTAATTTTATCAGTGTTGTCTGGACTCGGCCCATACATAGACTATATACATAGATACATAGACTGTATCTGTACTCTGTACTCAGAGATGGACATCCAGGTCTAAAAAGTGAAGATGATATGGAAATGTCTATCTAACTATCACAATCCAATGGATGGATCAGAGGATTCAGTATCGTGCTCAAGGACACTTCGAAGTGCAGACTGGAGGAGCCAGGGGGCCACAGCTGACCATGGAAACCTGTGGAGGAATTAAAAATCAGTCAAACAGCTGATGATTCACATTCACAAGTGACATTGCTCCTGATCCTGGTCGAGCTTATTGCTGCTGCTGGTAACTGGTCTGAGTTCAAGGCTTGGATTTAAGAGTGTTTTACCCAGTATCTTTGTATTAGCTTCAGCGTGGTCTGTTATATATTTTTAGTGTTAATACAGCAGTGTATGTTTTATATCAGGGATTCTCAGTCTTGCTCCTGGGGCTTCTCAGGGAATCCCAAAGTAAACCCATTACATGACGATAAATGGGAAATGTAATAAAAATCTGTGCAGGATCATTTCTTTTACATTGTTGAAACAAGCTGTTTGGGGAAAATAACTGTAGTACAAGCAACATATGCCTATATGTCAACACATATGTGAACACTAAACATATAATGTGTGACCGCAGGTCTTACATTCACATACATTTTAAAGAGTCAACCAATGGCACTGACTTGCCATGTAACAAACAAACAGAATACCAAAGGCACTGTGGAGCTCTGCAGAGGCACATTTTAAGAGACATGTTGAAGGTGGAGGAGTGTGGAGTGGTAACAGAGAAGGCCCTGTTCTTCTGTCATGACACCAGCTGACCTCTTACTGTAGGTAAGGACTTGGAGAATACGGATTCAAGAGATGAAAGAAGCAACAGATGTAAAACCCGGGCTTTTGGGCATTCTGAGCAAGATTATGCTTGCCCTTCTCCCTGTGCCCTCCCCAATACACTGTACTTCAAATAATCCTGCAGCAGTCTGTGGACTGTGTCTTACTTGTTAACTTCACTGATACTAGTCCTTTAAAAAGGTTACAGACTCGTAGAATGGACGGCAGGGGTGCAGCCTGAATAAATGTGGCTGACACTCTGAGGGAGGTTTTGAAATTTTCATTACAGGTCACAGGAAAGGAGGAAAATTTGTGTGTCAGAGGTCATGTTTTGGTGTCAGGCCTGCAGAGTCTAAGAGCGAGGACTTCTTCACACACTTGCTGCTGTCACACAGGGAGGAAGACAAACCAGTTCCTGCAGAGACTCTAGCTTCAATAGACCACACTGCAGTTCAACCACAAGATGCATTCTGTTTTTGTTAGGGTCTTCGCTGTGATGGGATGCACACCCCAGAGTATACAAGCTAGCAGGCTGCATGTAAGATCAGCTAAAACACTGCATGTGACTGATAAATTGCATTGCTTTGCATAAATGAGCACTATGACAAATAGTGTATTTTCCACATAGAAATTTGTGACAAGATTTAGATAGCTTCTATAAGATAATTTATTGTAAAGACCGTTTTATGCTACTTTGGTAGCTAGCAAGTGAAGCTAAATGTATTATTTAGAGATAATAAATTTTTACTGAATGTAGCAGCAGAAAATATAAGCAAGCCTGCCTCAGTGAAAATAGGATGGCAACCTCCTTGCAATTAGGAAAAATCTGTGGTTGCCCGGTGATTATAATAAACTTTTTTGGTGTCGGAGACCAATTGCAAGTAGTTGTGGTGACCAACTGGTGCATTTGATCAAATTTAATCTGTGAATCAGTTTCTTTGTTGCGTTACTTAAGCCGTACCTGCACAGGTTCTGCTGTGTGGTGGGCCACATTGTGAGGGAAACTGCTGCTGTCAGTGCCTTCAGGGGTGTGTGCTTGTGCCACTACAGTGTTGAGGTGGGTGGCATGTGTTAAAGTAGCATCCACATGAATGCCAACACCCAAGGTTTCCCAGCAAAACCTTGCACTTTATTCAGATGATGAGTGTTCTTCACCACTGTCACTGATTTTATTGTTGTGACTGATCGAGGCAAACGACTAAGCAAAGTAGCTCATTCCACTTTTATCTGGAACAACATATGTGATCAGTATGCCGTGTTGATGTTCATGTCTCTCTCAATCTCTTTTTATTTGATGAATTTCCAGACTTTTCCCAAAGCCTACCTGCAGTTTCATAACATAATTGAAATGAGAACATTGTGCTTCATCTCATGCGCCTGATGAAACCTTTGACAGAATGTGATGAATAAGCTATATTTTCTCAACATTAGGTTAATTACTGTCATTTGTAACACATGGAATTTAAGTGGCGCCAAAGCAAATACTGGATCATGTAAGGCCCTGACTAAATATGAGTAATCTGTCACTCCTAAAGATTTCAAACCTTTTATGTCACAGAGTATCATGTTTGCAGCTGTAGCTTAAAACAAATGAAAGATTATGACCGTGATGATGACATTCAAGGAAACCTATCCTGAGTTCATGCCCTGTTTGTCTTGCTTTTAGTTCTAATCATTTATTTTATACAACTACTTTAGGCAGGTGACAGTGCATTAGAGTGTTTGATTGTATATAGTATCTTTTATTTTGAATAATATTTGCACAACAAACAAATAAAAAGAAATCAACTGAGACAAAAAGAAACCAGTCCGCTCCTTCTGTTCAATCCAAGGCAATCCACATCTACAAATAAAGTCTTCTTCAGAAAAGAAAAGGGCAAGTAAAGGAAATAAAATGTTCAAATTCACTCAAAGAAAACCAAAACCCTCTCATCAGTTAAAAATACAGTGGGGCTATTAACTGGGCCACTAAGTCATTTTAATCAAATTTTCAGATAAATTAAACCTCAAGTATACCTTTCATTTTCTGTTGAACCTCTCAAAAAAGTTCTTCACTGTATTTCCATTTTTCTTTCAGCTATATTTTAATAAAAAAAATGTTTATTACACATTTCTTCATCAAAATTTCAAACATTATTCATGACAAATTACACCATGGAATAACCTTTTTGATTCCTGTTTCACAAGGACCCCTGTAAACTTGTAAAGGTTAAACGATGTTATCAGGTTCTTTGCTCTCCACCGATACAAAATTTCATCCCAGCATTTTGCAACCCTCAGCGACACCCAGCTGCCTTTCCCTCACCTTTTTTCTCAGAGCAACATGAAACAAACCAGAGAGCAAGCAATTTTATTGTTCAGTGGTATCTTTAATTGTGATGAAAAAGGATTATGCAGATTTCTGTAAGCCTCCCTGACAAGACATATTTCAAAGTGAATAGGCCATAGAACAGGAATATGTGTCAGTGGTGGAGGCTTAGTGGAACGTCTTCTCAATAATAGGGTAATCCTGGAGTCTAGGGATCCCTCATTTACCCTCTCAGCCGAGAGATGATGTGCACTGGTCTCCAATTATAGCCCATGGTGCCTTTAAAGACAAAGGAAAGGACTCAGACTGTGTGACTAAATGTCATAAAGATATTGCTTTTATCTTAATTACTCTGTCCAGAAGTATAGGGCAGCATTACCAAAAGAAATAAGCTAAGAAAATCATGTTTATTGTAGACAAACAAAAATATGACAGTGCTCTGTTCTCCGATTTAGAGATCAAAAATGGTAAACAAACCCCATAACAAAAGTTTTTTTCCCATTATGTTCATTGAGCTTCTAACAATAGCAGGAGGGTAGAAACCTCATTATTACAATTCCATGACATTATAACTAGTAAATATATCTATATAAATAAAAAAATATATTTAAAAATGAATAAATACAAACATAAAATGGGGAAATTGTATATATTAATACAAAAAAACTAAATAGGTAAATGAATATTGATTTATGACACACTGTATAAATTAATCCCTACACTTATATATATTTTGGCAAATGTATTGGTATATTAGATTGTTTACTAAATCATTCCATTTTTTATTATTATTATTTATGTACTTATTTATTTCTGGCAGTTTCGGTCCTCCATAGCACCTGGCCATTACACCTCGCTTTGAACTGACTGATATTTTTTATTTGAGGAAATATGGTAATGTTAGTATGCGGCACTCATTCTTTTATTTGCAAAAGTTATTTGCTAAATGCCACATTTTGATAAATATCTGATAGCCCAAGCTAACTAACATGATGTAATAAATCTGAGTAAGAAATCAATGAGCATTTCTGATAGTGTTAATATAGAAAAGAAAAAAAAAACATAACCTGCCTGTCATATATTTAACATTAGCATAAAAAAAGTTAGCATATCATAGCTAACAAAGCTACCTTACAAATTCCAGCTGCAGATCCTGCACTATTCTGTATATTGTATACTTCTGTTGTATATTATACATCTTATAGTAGCCTTAACAGCCTTGTCTCATTCTGAGTAATATTTTTTTTTAAAGTTACAGGGTGTCGTGTTTCACCCTATCTTAAGATGGTAATTAGATATGACTTAATATTGAAAGGTAACTGTGGGTTGTAATAAGACTTTTCACAAACAATATTTGGGGTCATCTTCTAGGGAGGACAGTCTGAGGTTTGAATCATAGTCTGTACATAAAAGATGGACAGAGCCACTGTGATGCCAGTCACTGGTTAGCGAAACCGGGCATGATGAGCAAGAGAAAATAAACTTTTCATGAAAGTGTTTACTCAGCTCATAAATCAAGTGAGCATTCAGGTCATTTCCTCATAGAATTCTATACCACAAGACTTCTTTCTCAGCCAGAGGAGTCTCCCCCTGTTGGCCATTATAAAGAGTATGGGTTTAGGACACCGTTTCAGTGCCGCTATGTCCATCTTTAATATACAGTCTGTGGTTTGGATAGATCCTATTTCAGATCCTGTTGCATGTGTTGTGTGTTGGGAAAATCTTATAAAATTTCTAATTTCTCCTGATGAAATGAATTTTTTTAGACTCATTAGTGTTGGTTTTGAAAGCTCTTTTTAGCTGTCATTGCTTGAAGCATGCTTATAACAGTTTGCATCTTGAATGTACAATAAAACATGTTAGTGTGAGTGTATCTGTGTAAGGCAATAGAATTGACTTGCTGTTGTCTGTGGGTGCAGGCTGATTCAGTCCTCTAACGCTAATGAAGAGAGCAAAATAAAGAATGAAAAGAGCTGTGTGATTTGTGAAAAGGATAAACAAAAACTAAGACTAATTGCTGCTGGAGGTCAGCATTTCAAATGCATGTTCAAAGTGCTGGGTGTTGCCATAAATTTATAGCAGTCACAGTTATTTATTAACCTGAATGGGCAATTTCGCAGTGAATCTGCAGAGAAAGGGACATGAAAAGTTGTGAAGAATTGATGATGGACTCTTTGAGAGTGAGTGAGATAAAATTGACCATGAAATCTGAAGCTTGGAATTAAATTGGCTGGAAGAAGAGGAGGGGGAAAGGTGTGATGCGTGATCACAAAAACACAAGTATCTTTGTGAAAATGCCAAGGTTAATTTGCACATCAGTTAAATGCATATTCAAATAGCAGATCTCTTTGGCTGAAGGAACACCTAATCAGGAGAAATGTAGTAAATAGCTGAGATGGTGATAGTGATTTGTGTTTAGTTTGGCATTTCTCTCTCAGTGCCCTTCCGCATACAGATTCATCCACAGTTTTCCACAGTGGTTTTCATTTTTTAAAACCACTGGTGAATAGAGTCCACATTTATTTACAGTATGCTATATTTTGTTGTTTAAGTGGAATAAGAGCTGAGAGGACTAACTGGCTGTGCGTGGCTGTGAGAGTTTGGCTGGGTCACTACACATTTTTCAATGGCCAAAGAAAACAATTCATAAATGTTCTGGAAATGATATGGAAGACAAAAGTTGGCACATATGCATTTTATATCAGCATTCAGTGTTACAGTCTAAAAAAGAAAATTTTCACATGACTCTATGCAGTCTTATGAAAAACACCCCAGGATTCATTAGCTTGTAGAACCACCTTTAGCAGCAATAACTTGTTTTCTGTATGACTTTATCAGTGTTTCACATCATTGTGGGGAAATGTTGGCCCACTCTTCTTTACAGGGTTGCTCAGTTCATTGAGGTTTGTGGGCATTTGTTTATGCACAGCTCTCTTAAGGTCCTGCCACAGCATTTCAATCAGGTTGAGGTCTGGACTTTGACGGGGCCTTTGCAGCACCTTCTTTTCTTTTTCAGCTATTCTGTTGATAATGATGTCCATCAATGTACAGTCATGAGAAAAAGCAGAAAAGCAGAAGTTTTGGCAGTTTGCTGGTCTGGAGCATTCACCCCAAGGTCAGACCGTGCAATGTTCAGAGAAACTGCAAAAAAAACCCCAAAAAACACAAGAGCTACATCTCAGACTCTACAGGCCTCAGTCAGCATAACTTTAAATGTTAAAGTTCATGACAGTACAATTAGAAAAAGACTGAACAAGCATGGCTTGTTTGGAAGGGTTGCCAAGAGAAAGCCTCTTCTCTCTAAAAAGAAGAGCGTTCTCTTGGCAACTCAAATAAGATTTGCTGCTGTGCTTGGGATCATTGTCCTGTTGCATGACCCAATTTGGGCCAAGCTTTAGCTGCAGGACAGATGGGTTCACATTTGTCTCTAAAATATTTTGGTAGTTCATGGTCGACTCAATGACTGCAAGGTGTCCAGGTCCTGTGGCTACAGAACAAGCCCAAATCATCAGCCCTCCACCACCGTGCTGACAGTTGGTCTGAGGTGTTTGTGCTGATATGCTGTGTTTGGTTTTCACCAAAGGTGGCACTGTGCACTATGACCAGACATCTCCACTTTGGTCTCGTCTGTCCAAAGGACATTGTTCCAGAAGTCTTGTTGTTTGTTCCGATGCAACTTTGCAAACCAAAGCCGTGCTGCCATGTTCTTTTTAGAGAAAAGAGCCTTCCTCCTGGAAACCCTTCCAAACAAGCCATACTTGTTGAGTCTTTTTCTAATTGTGCTGTCATGAATGTTAATATTTAACATGCTAACTGAGGCCTGTAGAGTCTGAGATGGAGCTCTTGGGGTTTTTTGCAGTTCCTCTGAACATTGCACGGTCTGACCTTGGGGTGAATTTGCTGGAATGTCCACTCCAGGGAACATTGTGGCATTGTGTTAACACACACCTGAATCTTCCAGACCAGCAAACTGCTAAAACGTCTGCTTTTCTGCTTTTTCACATGACTGTACATTGATGGACATCATTATCAATGGTCTTCTGAACTTTATCTGTCTTTATCAAACTTTGACACACTGGCTATGACTTTTTGTCTCGTGCCAAAGCAAAATAAATGAATAAAAATAATTACAATTATAAAGGAGATATTGTGTTGTTTCAAATACAATATTATTTCAATAGTGGATGCTGCACTGCATCATGCACACAAATATGCCTCTAAGAAGGAGTGTTAGTGCCACATTTGGAAAAAAACAGGTTTTTCTTTTGTTTTATGATTAGTACAGTGCTGAACAAATTTATTAGACCACCTGTCATAAAAACGAGAGACGAGAGAGAGAAGAGGGAAAGAGTCCATGTTTGCAACAAACCAGAAAGTGGACTAAGGGACACTGCAGGTAAACCCAAGGCCACAAGGACAATCCATGTATGAATCCTTGAAAAAATGATCAAAACATTCCTGAAATCTTTCAGATGCTTGAACCATGATATTTCTAACTTTCATTTTGTCTTACCTACTAGATTTCTTTTTGTCTAGTTTTGTTCCCTCACTAATTGGCCTAATATAAAGGTTCTGTTTGTTTGCACCTTTTAGACACCGATGCGTTTCCTTTGATGTAAATACAACTTTAAAAGTGACTTGTAGAGATTTGAAACTTTCTTCAGATCAATTGTAGTGAAAACATAGCTTTTAGTCAAGGTTGCTTTCAGGTTTTGAAAACTGTGCTTTTGAGTATTTTGGGGATCTTAGAAAAATGCTTTCAAAAATTTAAAAATCAGTGGAATACTTTGGAAAAGAACAAACTATTCTGAACTTTGTTGAATTGTTATGTTGCACAGGTGAACCAGGTCTAGGTAAAGTGTATGATGCCGTGCACTTCAAACTTATAATAATAAAGTTAAAGTTATATAATTATAAAGTTATAATACCTCTTATCGGCACATTGTTACCATCTTTTACTTCAAATGTTTTCAACTACTAAGGTTTTCTTTACTTGACAATTTGCTTTAAGAACATTTTAAAAAACAGAATTCACTGTATAATTCAAGCTAATAAAATGGACCAGTTCATCATTCTTAGCTGCCATCAGCACATCAAACACATTATTCATTTTATGGATGTGGAAAGATCATTTAAAATGTTCAAGAATATCATTTAATATGAAATATTGTAAGTTATTTTAAGAGCGCTTAACATAAGATCTTTGGTCATTATCAGGAAGAGGGTCTGCTTAACGTTTGCATTTAAAGGTGAATCTAAGTTTAATCCCATACATTCCAATGCATTCACATCCAGGGCGTCAAACACTGCTGGTCTGTCAGGCACCACTGGAATCGCAGACATACAGAAATTGCATAAGGTGTTCTTTGGCGTTGTTGCCCGCCATGGCAATAAAACAGCCCTATTTTGAAGATCTGCAAAGTCCACATTAGGAGTTTGGAGGGATGGCAGTGGAGTAAGTCACAAGTGTGACTTGGGTGGCACTCTCACTTGGTATTGGCTCTCTGTGGTATCAGATCACTTCCTGTTCCTGTTGCATCACACAGTGGTGCTTGTTGTGTAGCTTGATTAATTTACTACTAACTTTCACATAGTGACTTATTTTCATAGTGTAACCTACACATGCTTTATTAATAACACACATTCTGCTGAATCACCTGCAAATTTATATTCATATTATTCACTCATTGTGTCTTTCGCTAGCTTAGCGTAGCTTTTAGGTTAGCTCGTAGCCGAATCACTGTCAGCATGGCATCTTCTGTCTCACCTCTTTCCTGCTCTGTGTGTCAAATGTTTAGCTATTCCTTTGCCTCCTTTATTGATAATGATACTTGTAATAAATGTAGCCAGTTTGTAGCTTTGGAGGCCAGGCTCAATGAATTGGAGACTTGGCTCCGCACCATTGAAAATCCTGTAGCTAGCCAGGCCCCTGTAGCCGGTGCAGGCAAAGGTAGCTTAGCTCTGACTAGCTCTATCCCAGCAGGCCCCAAGCAGCCGGGGAATCGGGCCGGCTTCTCTCCTCCTGCCATCTCCCCAAAACCCCATCCCTGTAGAGACTGTGTCTGTTCCCAGACCACCAAAAAATAAACCAAAAATCAGCAAAAAACAAATTAAGCACAAAAATTTCCAAAGAAAGAACAGTATAACATCCTCAACTGCACCAAAGAGTAAAACAGTTAAATGTGGATTATTAAACATTAGGTCTCT
>VUQI01023360.1:0-19124 GCA_015106735.1 Paratilapia polleni
AATAGCTAATGATTAAATGCAAATGGTGTATAAACACATGGAGAGTGAAAGAAAGTGAGGAAGAGAAAGTGCTCAGTGCATCATGGGAAGCCCCCAGCAGCCTAAGCCTATTGCAGCTTAACTAATGGATGGTTCAGGGTCACCTGATCCAGCCCTAACTATAAACTCTATCAAAAAGGAAAGTTTTAAGCCTAATCTTAAAAGTAGAGAGGGTGTCTGTCTCCCGAATCCAAACTGGGAGCTGGTTTCATAGGAGAGGGGGCTGAAAGCTGAAGGCTCTGCCTCCCATTCTACTTTTAAATACCCTAGGAACCACAAGTAAGCCTGCAGTCTGAGAGCGAAGTGCTCTATTGGGATAGTATGGTACTGTGAGGTCTTTAAGATATGATGGGGCCTGATTTTTTAAGCCTTTGTATGTGAGGAGAAGGATTTTAAATTCAGTTCTGGATTTAACAGGGAGCCAATGAAGAGAAGCTAATATGGGAGAAATATGGTCTCTCTTTCTAGTCCCTGTCAGTACTCTTTCTGCAGCATTCTGGATTAACTGAAGGCTTTTCAGGGAGCTTTTAGAACAACCTGATAAAAATGAAAAAAATTAGCATTAAAGCATATAGTACGCCCTACTAATATTTACAGAAACCTTAACATGTGGACATGCATGTAAAGAAATCCTGCTCCTCAGCATGGTATTTCAACATAACTGTCAGGGTGGTGTAATAAATCTGAGAAGTGGTGAAAGAAAAAAAAAAAAACCCCACAAGATTATAGGCATTTCATGTTATACTTTACCGGCATCATCTTTAGTAATCATTTCATTTATTTCAAAATTCATTAATAATTCAAATGTTTCTGTGGTGCATTTCTTATATACAGTGAAGCAGTTGTTGATGGCTGTCGTTGGGGTTGGTGTTATTCCCTCTGCTACGTTCCACATTTATTATGTAAGAAGCTGTGATAAAGGACCAGCAACAGGTTTGTGTGAATGCATAAAATACAAGACAGATCCCCTGTGCCACTGTCACACTGCAAGCATGCCACTATATTAAAAATAAACATAGAAGGGTGTTTACATTATTCTAAGATTCTTGTTGTACGTGCCTGCCCTTTTTATTCAAATTTAAGTCTGTAAAAATACATAAACTAAAGATTACTTACACAAAAACACAGATTTGCATGATTCAGTGATGATGAACCAAGTTCTTTAACTTTATTTTGAATTGAAATTCACTGCAGTCATGACAAGCCTGTGCCATATTCACAAGCAATCCACATGACAGAAGGACAGTAGACTCTCTTATACTGTGCAAGTTCAGCAAACTTCATAAACCTATAGTCAATGACACGGCAAATATAGCAAGTTTTATCCAAATATTCTTTCATAGTGGTTTGGACCAGCCCCCATACAAGTTTGAATATATGGATTTGGGGCTTGTGCAAAATATGAAAGACATCTGGACTATTTTTAAGCTCTTCAAGTAAATTTGGTTACTACCCTCTTAATATACCAATTGATTTCCTGGAATCAGTCATTACTGGACTACAGAAGAGAGAAATAGTTCTTACTAATTAAAAAGCTTAATTACCAGTAATTAAGCCATTTCTTTTAACAAGAACCTTCTGCCTCGTATCTCACAGAGCATATACAGTAAGAGGTGTATTATGTGCTGAAAGGACAACACCAGATAATTCACACCAGCCTAACAAATGCTTAACAGGAATTCCAGATTTTACAATAGAGGACGAAAGTCCCTTTTCTCACAGTATCGCTTATGCAGTGAATTATATCTGGTAATTGGTCCGAACATCTTGGTTCACATTGTGTTCTCTGCAGGAAGCAAGAGCAGCAGAGCTCCCCATTGAAAACTTTCCCAAGGCTTCTGCAGGCGGGATGTAAAGAAATCTTGTGAAGAGGTTAAGCCATTGTTAATTCCACAATGCTTAATCGTTCTCCTAAAATAACAGGGAAACCGTCATTCCTGAAACAGTTGCCAGTGGAAAGATTAACTGGATTAGCAAACAGACGATGCGGCCAAGCAGTGATTGCCGTGGGTCTGAATCATGTCAGTGTGGAAACTCGGTTTAGATCTATATTTGTTGAAAATGCAAATCTCTCCTTCTGCTAAAACATGAATGTAAACAATGTCAGTTACAATGTGACGAGGACATTTTTACATCTTTAAAACTAACTAATTTGTGATTAATTTTGGGCAGATTTGATGCACACAAAGCTTTTGCATGGATACCATGCCTGAGGAAGACTTTCATTCAGCTCTGTTCAGCTCTGTTCCCAACCTTGATAGAGGAGATGGAGTCAAAATAATAGATTCTGTGGGGATATGGCTGGATTTTTTGAAATACACTGTAAATCTTTGGCTAGAAAAGCCACTGTGGGCTTGTTATGGTCTCTCCTTATGAATAACTGCGGAGGTCCAGCAGCCTTAATAACCTCACTAACTCAATCTCCTCTCTTCCCCTATGTTATTTTGGTCATCTCCATACAGAGGGACACAAAGCGACCATACCCCAGGGTTGCCATTAATAGGGATGTTTATGACAGCGTGAGACGATTTGTCACTCCTTAGCGCAACCTGTGTCCTGCAGGAAGCCAAATAATGATTTTAACTGCCCGTCTGAAAGATTGATCTTCCTAATCCTCCCCACCTTTCCTCCTATGAAAGGTGCAAACTAATTTACGACAGGGCTGACGATGGGCATGCTACGCCTGTGAATGAATGATCTGGCCTCTAGCAAAAAGAGGTAATTTCCTCTTAATGCAGTGCCGTAAACATTTATCATCATGCTGAGCTGACAGCACATCGACGCAGTGAGGACCATGCAAGTGCCTGCTTTAATCTGGGAAGATTTTTACTTTTGATTACTGGTGTTGCCTACAATCACCACTCACCATGCTTGGTTAATTTTACCTTCAGCAGTAATTGTTGATTTGGGAGGTGATGTAAATAAATATAAATCTTTAGGCTGTGGAAGGGGACATTTACAGATAAGTATCAGTCACTGCCACTTGGGTACTGAGGAAATATTAAAGTTTGAGGTTTAATACATTGAGAGAAAGACAAGCAGAAATTCAAGAATTGAATGAGGCATGACGCTAGGCTATTTAATAATGTGATGTAATTATGTCGACAACCGAGCTTGTGTTGACACTTTGGGACAAGTAATATTCCAGTGAATTGGGAAAGCGAGGACTGTTCATTCAGCTCAGGGATAAATAATGCAGATTCACATTAACTTGCTCAGGCTGAGAGAGAGGCATTTGCACATGAATATATAATGAGCTGAAACAAAGAAAATGCTTTAAATAATTGTGTACAGCCACAGTCAGTAAGGGAGACAAAAAGCAATGAGACAAGAAAGGAGTAGAAGTTGGCCACTTCTGCTCTAGGCAGCTGAAAAGGTCCATTTGTTGTAGGGCTGCTGCAGCTGTACACAAGAGAACTGGAGGTGTCACAAAAATAAAAACTGCCATTGCTAACTCATATTGGCTACTGATGAACAATTACTTCATTTGTACATGTTCTAATGTATGAAACTAATTTTTTCCATGAAGCCCTGACATGTTATGTTAATACATGTCAGGGTTAATAAAACGACTTTATATCAGCCAGACATGGAGCAATATGAGCATTGATTTGGTGTGATGTTTATGTCAAACATCAAATATAACTGTAATGTGTCCACTCCTTTTCACCTCACAATCTCCTTCATTTTTCCTATTTCTTTCAACAGCTAGTCACTAGGTTTGCCCATTGTTTGGTGCCCATAAGTTAGTATACTGTACGCTTATAACGTGTTTGGTGTAAACACATGTCGGTTACAAAAATGAAGAGACTGGAGATAAAACTGCACTGTAAATGTTCCAGAAATGCAAAACAGCCAAAACAGCTTTTAGCTGTCAGCTAAAAATGAATACAAAAAACACAGCAGCAAGATTGGTGATAATTCTCAGAGAAGCCATAAATACAAGCAATCATGTTCAATCTTGTTGAAAAGTCATTTTATTCAATGTAAATATATTAAATATGCGTTGTGTAGAATAAATTGATTACTTCATAGCAGTTGGTGTTTTTTTTAATGCTTTGTTGCTGAACTGCATTTCCCAGAGGACCTGTCAGTCAAACAGTGAGCACATTACTGTGACATCATTTCCCCATGGATTTCCTGTTGAAGATGTATGGCTGGCTTTGTGCTTTATATGTCCATGGTGACAATGTTGCTATCACTGTAAAACAGTAAAAACTACAATGTCCTCCTGTGTGACAGCTGAAAAAGCTGTAATGATCAGACAAGAGAGAGACAAACAGTATGCACTTTAACAACTGAAAATGCCTCACATTTTTATTTTGGAAGCAGTAATGCACCAGTCACATACACTACATCAGCAACTACACCAATACTGACTTTATTGAAGGCTCTAGTATAGTTTAAAATACTGTTTCATTGTAGCAATTTAGTATAATAAAATAAACTAAAATTGAATGTATAAATGTCTCAGTTTGAGTTCATAAGTGCTGTTAACTTAAATACTGAAGAATAATGTTGATCGATTCCACACAATATTATTTTAAAACTGGAAAAGTAAAAAGCATTCCTGTTATTGGCTAAAACCCTGAGCTTAGTTATCAGAACTGGCATTGTGAGAGATCAGTGCATTTAAACTTGAATAGTATAGCTGCGTAAGCCTAGTGATGCTGTTGTATTCTCTAAGAATAGATTTTCTCCTCTCACTTTAAGGCCAGACGTTCATCGAATCACAGTAAGTAGAGCCATGGCGATGCTTCTGTTGTGGCTGTTGACAAGTCCAAAGCATATTAAATCCAGTGTCACCAAAAGATCAATACCCACTGAAAGTGTTGACACTTGTCCACTGGGGTGACAGAGTGTAGGCGTGCATTTGCATTACACTGTGGTGCACTGTCTGTTGCAGTGTTCACTGCCTGAGACTGGGGTAGATCAATCTTTGTACTGTCAATCACAATAAACTCAAATGAGCAATTTTAAGGTGAGTGCATTGGCTGATCCGGCAGGTATGTAGAGATGTAGAGCTATCATCATCTACGCCTTCATTTATTATTTCTTTTAGCCAGGATATATGATGTGGTTGACATTTGCATTTAACTTCAAAAAAAAAAAAAAAAAAGCATTTGGCTGCTGGTTAACAGTCGTCATGAATTTAAATGCCAAACCTATCATACATGTAATGTGGAACCAAACATTATAAATCTTACAGAAGAATGTGAGAAGTATCACAACACACATTAAATTTACCCTTCAAGCTACCTACAGTAAGCCTAGCTACAATGTGCATTCTGATGTTATATTTTCATCCTTAACCATTTTTTTCAATGAAATGTAATGAGGCAGCCAAGGGGGGTTCTGGTAAGAAAATGGAGCTACCATAAAAATAGTAAACAAACCAAATATCAGCACATCATACATATCTGCATACATATCTGTTTATTAACCCTGTCTCTCTCCTATTAACCCTGTCTCTCTCCCATAGGTGTGCCTTTTTTGTCCTGTCTCCCTCTGCTCTCTTCTGTTTCTCCTCACCCCCAACCGGTCGCGGCAGATGGCTGCCCCTCCCTGAGCCTGGTTCTGCCGGAGGTTTCTTCCTGTTAAAAGGGAGTTTTTCCTTCCCACTGTTGCCAAGTGCTTGCTCATAGGGGGTCGTCTGATTGTTGGGGTTTTCTGTCTAATATCGTAGGGTCTTTACCCTAATATATAAAGCACCTTGAGGTGACTGTTGTTGTGATTTGGCGCTAAATAAATAAAATTGAATTGAATTGAATTGAATTGAATCTGCATCTTGCTGAAAAAAAAAAGTTATATCATTTACCAGCATGTCACTTCTTCCTTTCACTTGTCCCTTGACCTCTGCTGAAGTCATTGGGGCACCACTGAAGACATGGCCGCCACTCCTCTCTATCTCTTCTCCATCTCAATAGGTCAGATCGGAGAATTTCTCTACTACTGGTGACCATGTAACCCAGCATAACCTGCCACATGTGTGGGAGTGAACCCCAACAGAAAAAACATCTGGAGAGGAATGGGCTCCCCTGGGATGTATTCACCCAAGGCTTACCATGAAGGAAAAAACAGCATTGACTAATTAGAATTTAACATTAGGATTTGCAAGGAAAAAAACAATTGTGAATGAAATGTGATGCAGTTGCACATAATCCCAATTAAGTAGATCAGTTTTCAGTTATAAGTTAAAGCTATCTGTACCCTCACAAATATAAGAGACTTCATTTGTTTTATATAGCAAAGAAATTCTCGTATTGCATTTTGGTTTAAGGACTTCACCTCTGAAGCCCTTCTGCTTGGCATTTCCACCTGAAAAATATTCCCTAATTTAGTGAGTAATAGCTGCAAAACTGTGAGGCAAAAATGAACAATTTTGGGGTCTGTGATTAAGAGACATTTTTGAAATATAGTGCTTCTTGTCAACATGACCAGTCCAGTGAGATCTGAAAACCTCCAAACAGCAAATATTGACAATTTTATTTCAGCCTCATCAATACTGTAAATTATAGGATAGTCAAAGACCTTACAAAAATAAGTCAGCATTCTGAAACGTGTCAAATGCATTTTGATACAGTAGAAATAAAGCAGAACAAATGGTACGTTCATTTAAGTCTTAGAACAAGACGGCCTCCTCAGTGAATACGCTCCGCTCAGCAGCCTTCAAAAAATGGCACAGCTTACTTTTCAATAACAGACCCAGTATACAGGGCTTTAGAGTGGAAGAGGTTGAGCAAAACCGGGAAGAAAATATGTGAGGACTCAAGCATTCATAAGTAAGAATATATTCACACGCTCCAACTAACTGGATTCAAATCATCATTTTATTCATTGTACTGACATTTTTGAATAACGCTACAATCTCTGTCTGTCTTGGATTACCTGGTACCCTCATTACAATATACCCTAATGTGATTTTGGGATGTATGCTGCATCTTTTATCAGACTATTAGCAGACTATTATCAGAGGTCTGTTAAAAAAATAGTCATTATTCCTGCACAGTTACTATATGTGCAAAAGTAGGATGTACAAATTGCAAAACTTTTTTCCTGTGCAAATTCTACAGAATAATTAGCCTTGAGACAGTAGACAAACTCTGAAACCCAATAAATATTTATTACTTGACTTGCTCATGATATAAAGTGAAGTTCCTTAAAGCTTTGACTGGGGAGATGGTGACAGGGTTGAGAGTGGGGTTATACTGATAATGATAATGCTGATGAGGTAATAATTAAGATGATAATGATGATGATCGTGAGGGTGATGACCTTCATATACATCTGTTCAATGTAATATAACCCTTTCACTTTTTTTTTTTTTTTTTGTATTATACCACAATAATTACCTGTGAAACAATTTACATATATTAAATAAAAGGGGGCTCCAACCTTACTTATATAACAAAGTCTGCAGCCACAGGCTCTTTGAGGTTGATCTGTTAAATTTAAACAAGCACCAAGTGAAAACAAGATTAAATTTGAGCTCCAAAGTTTGGTAAAATTATAGTGGTTAATATGCTATTGTTTTATGTTCACTGCCACATGTAAAGTTTTGGTACAAACGAGGTCTGTTCATATTTACGTGACTTCACTGTGTCCACCATTCCTGTTAGCCATGTTGGTAATGCACCATCTGCAACAAACCATTGTAAATTAAATGAAGTAATTAACGTAATTGCCAGAAATCTATGTTGCTATTAAGTTGCCACTCTCTAAGAGTAATCATTTGCATCTTATCCACTTAATTGATTGGCGCTCTACATCACAAACATTGAAGCACTCTCAACTTGTCTGCCCACTGAACAGTTTCTTTCTCATCACAGCACATCATAAGAATACTGATTCATATATGATAGATGTCTATTGTACAGGGAGCTTCCTGTTTTAGGTATTCATCCCACTGAGGTGGTTCAACAATGAAGTATCATAAAAACCAGCTTCACAACCCAGAACTCCCAAAGATGTAGATAGCTATGTTATTCAAATGTCATTTTATTCAGCAGAATTTCAAAGAAAAGCATTTGAAACTGGAGCTTTTCTCTTCTTTGTGTCCTGTATGAAGGGCTCACTCTGACTTATCTCCTGCTGGATCTTATCTGGCTGTCTTGATGGATTCTGGTCCAGTCATGCTGCTTTCATCTCTGAAAAAAAAGACTATCTGAAAGTTGAAAAGAAAAGGCACTTTGCGCTGTTGTTGTCTGCTGAGGAAATGTCGGCATCAGTGGTTTTCTACTATTAATGGTAGAGATAAATAATCTAAGTTGCTCTTGGAGTCAGCTTTGATTCTGTCATTTTGTGACAGCAAATGTCTGCTGACAGTCAAATGAAACATTGCCATGTGTTCATCTGCAACCAAAGAGCTTTTGTTCACTTTTCTGTGTTAAATCACCATCCCCTTTCTCCTTTGTGCTTTAGTGGCCTTAGATTGCTATAAAATTCCATTTTAAAACCACCCCGTGTGCAAAACAAAAAAATCTATGTCAAAATATATAACTCAAACTTCAAAACACTCAGCATTATCCATTTCACTATTAATTTGTATACTGTAAACTGTTACCTCTTCATAGTTCCTAAAATCTCCAAACTGTTTGTTCCCCTTTTGCCCAGATAATTCCAGAGATTAAAAGCCCCTTTTGCACTTCGGCATCCAAAGAACCGTGAAGATGTGGGGAATTATGGCTTTAGAACACTAGTGGGGGTGCACTAGTGAAAACACCAAAAACTCAAAAAATTATCACTTCAGTTGTATAGATGTCTACAGCTGCTTTTATTTAGCAGTTTTTAACTGTCTAATACATATAGCTTTTTGTCTAGCTTTTGTATGTCTTTGCGAGACTGGATGGACGGATGGATGGCTTTACATAATGACATGACATTTTTTTTAAAAACGAGAAGTACATTTGTTTTCTATCTAATATAACAATAAATTGATCAGAAATTTTTCAGTTACAATTATTGATTAATAGAATCATCCATTTGAAATCATTCATGACTTTTTAAAATCAAATATCTAAGTAGGCACACTTAGGCCCCTTTTCAACAAATGTCACTCCTGTGTTCCAATTCCACATTCTGTTACCTACCTAATGTTACTGTTGCCTCCTTGATACCTGGAGCTGTGGAGGTTGTGTTGCTGGCTCTGTTTGACTTTGGATTCCTTTAAAAAACAGTTAAAAACCGTTTTATTTAACCAGGCTTTTTGTTGATATTTTTACTGACTTAATTTATTCTGTGTCTTGACTTGTTCTGTATTGTTTTTATGGTACTTGGTTTTTCTTGTTTATTTTACTGTATTTTGTGTACAGCGCTTTGTGACCACTTGTCTGTGAAAGGCGCTTTATAAATAAATGTTACTTACTTACTTACTTACTTTGGGTTCTTCAGTCATTTTGGAACGTCGATGTGATGATATGTGGGCAAGTTAGTAAAATCTGAAGTTGTCCAGCTGCAGTTAGAGGCACCCGAGGGAAGCTGTTTGGCAAAGGTTGGCAAAATTTCAACTGAGGCTGTAAAATATTAAACTGGGGTGCAATGCATGCTCAAAACTTTCTGAAACTAACAGTCTGATAAGAATGCCAGCTTTGAGCAGTGATCGACTAGCTGTGCAGAGGTAAGAAAAAGGACAAGGTTTGAACTTCTCACTCGGGCTATTTCTGGTGACATTATCAAAGCCTTTCAGGAGAGTTTCTTCAAAAGTGGATTGTGTTATGCTCATATTTAAACAGTGATTGCACCTTGTCCCCACTGATGAGAGTAGGCTTTTCCCCTGCCTTGTGGGGCCATAAAATCTTTCAACATGGTGGGGCGACGTGTCATATGAACTTGTTTTTCAACAGTACCACAGTATTAATGCTAATCATGTAGCTCAAGGGAAGGGAAGTGGATCAGGCTGTTTAAGTCGTTTGAGTTCTTTAATGTTTCTCATAAGAACGCGGTCAAATGGATTTCTCATCTCTTTTTAAAAACACATTGGTGTGTATCAGACAATACTCTAGCATTGTTTTGTCCACCTTTATGGTCTGCTTTCTATCTGAAAGGGAAAAAAAAAAACTCTTTCTTGCGAACCATGCTCCAAGGTTGATGAATCCCATCTCTACAGATTTCTAAATCAGTGTGTTTCTGTCAGGCTGTACAGTTTGGGCATTTCACTGCTCTGCAAGCATGAAAGCACCCCTGTACTTAGGCAGCTCAGCTCCCTAACACTGTCCAATCACAGTCCAGCCGAGAGGAACCAGAGCAAAGTGGATGTCAGCATGCCCCTGTGATGATGGATGGGCCTCACTAGAGAGATGATGGATGACCGTGGTGGCCATGTTTGTTTCATATCATGCAGAATGAGTTACTATGGCAATACTGCTGTCCAGTGACCTCTGATTGACCTGTGTCAAAAAGAGAAGTCAGCTATGACTTTGGCTGTTTTCTAGATGACAGATTCAGCTAAGCTGCCCAGAAATATGCTCAGGTTTAACAAAAAACAGCAAAAAAAATAATTTTGTAAAAAACTGATTTTATTTTGCTGTTTTCCTTCGGCTTCTAAAGCTACACCCTTTTGTAATTGATTGCTAATGTTTGTTTTCTTCTTCTCAGCACAAAATTCCAATAAGTCCAGCTAATTAAACACAGAAGAAGTAATTAAAAAGTCCCACTATCTGCAGTGGACAGATTCCATGTTTCACTAAGACGTGGGATAAATATGGAGGACACGACTTTTATTTCCATTTCAAAGTGTTTTTAAAGGCTCCATCGTAATTTGCAAGTTGCAATGTTATCACTGAATAAATTGAACAATGTCATATAAATTTGGACTCAGATTAAGTAATTTATTATGTTTTACATTATGTAATTTGATTGTGTGAATAAAAGACACTTAAATGTACAAATAGCTTTAAATTTGCTCTCATCTAACACTTAAAGGCTCAAATGCTTACTCCTCCATCTCAGTAAACAAGTTAATAATAAAGAAGTTAATTAGGAAAGTGTGTCATTGGACAAAATGCAGGTTCTTACAATCAACCTGCAGATGCTGTGATTTTCATAACAACTTGGTGGGTTTTGCCTTTCGACAGTAAATCATAGGAAAAGTCTGTTTGCTCTGTTTTTTTTCCCAGTAACCCTAATAAATTACGCTTGTGTGTTGTCTGTTTAGTCCCTAAATTAACAAAGGACATGTCTTCTACTCTTAAACTGACACATATGAGACCAGCAATTGATGCATTGTGTACATCTTCTTCTTATTAAAAAAGTATAACATTTGCAAGTTTTTGGAGCTCAAATGTAAAATTTTTATGTGTTATTTTATTAACATCATATTAAGACTTTTTCTTAAATGTGCTTTCCTGTCCTGCAGCGTCCCTGCTGCAGTAATGACCCATTTTCAACACTTTCATTTAAACGACTCCGGGGATCAGTGAATGAAGATGAACTTAGTCTCATGTCAGAGACTTATGAAGAAGAAGGAAGTGTATTTAATCACCTCTTTACACACTTGAGGAGTTTTGTTAGCTTCAACAGCTGTGCCACATTTCATAGTTACAAAAATGATGTGACTGGATGCCTGAAGCACAAGGACCCAGATGATGCACCATGAAACAGACACTGAGACTGTTTTTCTTTAAGTTTAGTGACACGTGTTTTTTTTTTTCACTCGATACTGAAATAATTTCTTATTACTAGCCTCAGATGGTTTCTGCTTTTCTGTAATTTTAGTGTTTTCTTTAACCTGCTTGGAGCACAAGATTGATGGTGTTTACTGCATCTAGACGGGTTACACGGTATTAGAAAGACTGGCATAGCTGAAAAGTATAAGAAAGCCCTGTTTTCCTCAGACATGTAAGATTGTATTGTATAATTACTGAATTACTCTCAAATTGTGTATTTTGTTGGTTTCATTTGCACAAGATAATGAAGCTAAAAACCCTGAAATCATTTTCTTGTAACTTCCTGTTTTACTTAAGTAAAACCTGAACTTTGTCTTTCTTCTGCAAATTCTGCAACTCCCCCCTTTTCTGTTCCCTTTGAGGATAATATGAAATTGCGTATTGTTTGGAAGTACATAAAATAGTTATGGAAAAAAACCTGCTACTTTACTGAGAGTAATATCAGCAACAGTTATGCTCTGAATGTGGGTATGATGGATTCTTTACTGTTCTAACCTGGAAACATAAAGACTAAAAAACACAGCAAACGAAACTGCAGTAACTGGAAATAATGTCTCAAAAATAATGGCCTCACATTTAATTCAAGCAGCAGACTCTCTGCCACATGCCCTTCTTTCATGCATCGAAGTGGCAAGAATAATCTGCATTTACTAGTATTCAAACGTTACAAACAGCTGCTTTTCATTTTGCTGTTCATTTTGCACCAGAGTTACTTCACTGTTTCTGCCATGAACTCCAGTGTGTCATCAACACAAAGACATTACCCTCCAGCAATGTGAGCAGGGCACAACCTTGAAATACAAATAAGACGTCTTCAAAAAGTGGCTCCTACTGAGTCCAGGTTATACACACATTGTGTGTATGAGTGTAACTGCATACCTTTTGAGAACCACCTTGAGTTTTCAACCTTTTAAAGTGAGATCAGTTTGGACAGAATAAGGATGTATGTTAAGTCTGTGTAACTGCGAACTTCACTAATGTCTGTAATGTGCAAAAAAAAAAAGATTGGGCTAGAAACCTACATGAACCATATTTTAATGTTTTTTATTATCCTAAAAAACACAAAGGTGTTCTGTAAGATAAGGTTAAATTGGTAGCAAAAGGGTTAAGTTCACAGTATAGAATATCAGGGGTTAATGTATCAGGAGTAAATGTAGGTAGAAAAGGTCCCCTGTGTATACTGATGCAAATGTGTCTGCGTTCGTTTATGTTAAGAGCAGGGTGCTGTTGTCCAATGACAAGATAAATGCTGACTACCCTGACAGGCTCTCAGAAAGTAAGCTGAGCTGCTCTTGCTGTGAGCAGACCAAGTGCTCACACTCCTGCATCATTATTCATCCCCAGGACTGTGTTCAAATGAAGCTGCGTATAATGACGGACTCTGGGGATATATTTGCCATGTTTATTCTTACAAAACAGCCAATGTACCAATGAATGAGCGTCTGCTGTTATTTGGGCTAGAAACCTACATGAACCATATTTTTTATAATTTTTGGGCAGCTGTGGCTCAGGGGATAGAGCGGGTCGTCTATTACCTGGAAGGTTGTTGGTTTGAACCCCAGCTCCCCTAGTGTGCATGTTGAGGTATCCTTGGGCAAGATACTGAACCCGAGGATTTAGCATTTATATTTTATATTATCTTAAAAATACATTTATTTGATATGCAATCTTGTTGCCTGTAAAAATGGATTTTGGTCATTCTGAACACAAGCTTATCTGGTCACACAAATGATTATTTAATATATACAATATACATAGCGCAGTGAGAAAGATAAAATCTGAAAAGTCCTACTAAATACATGAGACAACGAAGATACCAAATGTGTTTGAGCTAAATCCAGTTTATCATGTAATGATCATATTCTCTTTCTGTCCCTCCAACCTCAGACCTTCTTGCCTTTTCTTTTCATCTCACCACACACCCATCTGCACTGTTGTCGCTCATTCCCACATTAGAATAACACCTACCTACAGTATATGTATATACTGTATATATCAGTCTCACTACCAATGTTTTTATCTGATCATCTTTGTCCCATTATACAGTAAACTGCTTCCTTCAGCTGCATACTTGTGATTTTCCCGGCCACATTCTCATACTTCCCCCAACCGGTCGCGGCAGATGGCTGCCCCTCCTTGAGCCTGGTTCTGCCGGAGGTTTCTTCCTTTTAAAAGGGAGTTTTTCCTTCCCACTGTTGCCTAATGCTTGCTCGTTTCAAATGATGTCCCTAATAGTTAGGCATATAAACTACAATAATTCCTTCATCGGACTTGGATATAAACACCTCAAATAAAAGCTGACTCAAGGTATGGGTGGGGCTTATAGTTGTACAGGTTGTGGAGTCACGTAGCTGGTACCAGGTAGGTCTGCTATTATATGTAGATTAATGGTTTTGATGCCAGTGGAGTTAAGACAGTTTGGTAGCAGATCAGATTTCTAGCTTGCAGCTTAATATAAGAAATTCGTAAATCACACTTTCCTGTGTACAGTCAGACAGGCAGCATTTGATTAATTATGCATCTAAATATTCTTCAAGTGGATTAGAAATGATGACAAAATACTGTCTGGCCCAAGTGTTATCCTCCTCCTAATCACCTCGTGCTAATCAGTACATTGCTATACCTGAGGCAAGTGTGACAAGATGCACTGTTGAAATATATTACATTTGTGAGCAATGAACCTTTGGTGAAAAGGGGCTGCAATCTGTGTGTGAAGCAGTTGGAGATTACAAATGCTCATCCACTTATGAATGTAAGGAAGGCACCGGAGCATGTTGTGGCAATATAGTTAGATCAATACAATAGAGTGGAATTGTCCTTCCCAACAATGCACCAGTGAATGGAGTGGTTGCAGTGTTTATTTCATTTCTCCAGTAACTTGCTGAAGCAATAACTGTTGCTGAAAATTACATGTTCTGGATTTGTCTTTGTTGGTCTTTTCTCTCTGTTTAGCTGCATCTATTCTGTCACTGAATTAGTTTCCATTCACAATAGTGTTATTTCTAGAACATTTCATGCAGGGCTAGAAATCTTTATATCCAAATGATAAATTAAAGTAAATGTTCTTTTTAAGGGCTTTAAATCAATGATTTACTGGGCAGAATTAACCCAAGTTAGCAAGATTTCTATACAGTCCTTTTCCCAGTAGCTGAGTCAGAATCTTGTCCAACTTGTTGCCATTTTTAGATCTCCCCTGAGCTCTTCTGGCAGGCCCAAAAAATAAGCTGGTGGGGGACAGTCAGTGCTGACCAAGGGCCAATGCAGAGGCTGGTGTACTGAAAGCAGCGGAGTGGAAAAGGCCTGGTCTGGATTTACTTGGCACAGCTTGACTAATCTGCTGATCTGAACTGAGGCAAGATGCTAAGAAAAAGAAATGCTAACACCTGACGCATCAGTTAACGTGGCTCAAGGCTGGGCTCAGCTCCAGAGCTGTCACAGCCAATAATGTCCAAGGGTGTTCCCCCAGTCTCTCCAACACACACAAAAATGCACATATACCATAATCACCATCACCACTAGATATGAATACACTATGTATATGTTTATATGGGGGTTAATTTTGATCAGATAAACAGCTTGGTAGAACTTTTTTTTTTTTTTCCATCTGAGATCAATAAACTGAGATCTATAGCTTCAAAAGAGGAGCTAGAGATGCTTATGCATATTACTTTTCTTCTAGTATTGATTACTGTAGTGCACTTTTCTTCTCACTTAGTAAGTTGGCTGTTGATCACTTGCAGGCTATTCAGAATGCTGCCGCTGGACTACTTAATAGGTCAAACAGACAGTCTTATATCACCCCATTACTTATATTTCTTCAGGGGCTCCCAGTTGCATTCAGGATCCAGTTTAAAATTCTCATCTTTCCATACAGAGCATTACATGGTCAGGCTCTGCATATGTGGCTGATGTTCTTCATCGTCACTCATCATTTCACTCACTTAGGTCAAGTATGCATCTGTCACATGCACCCATCCTTGGAGTGGTTGACTGAGCTTTAAAGGCTGTGGCGCCTAATCTGTGGAATGCTCTGCCTAGATTTTCAGATTTTGTGGATGCTCTTTGAAGTCTGGTAAAACCAATCTGCTCAGATAAAACTGGGGTAATGTCTCAGTCCCACAGGCCTAGAGACTGGTTGGTGACCTCCTGGCAACCTCCAGTCACTTGGAAAACATGTGTATTCCCCTGAACGGTTGGAAAGTGTTTTTTTTTTTGTTTTTTTGGCTAAACAGTTATTGGTTTTCCACCTAACTTCACTATCTGCCCATTTGCTCACCTGGTTCTTCCTGCTCTTGTACAGTAAGTTTTCATAAGAGCAGGTTGGGGATCCACATTTAATAACAGTATAACACACTGTTTATTTTTGTGAAATCATCATCAGTGAATGTGGGCAAAACAGAAGCTACCTTGGCATTATAACTATGGTGCTGACTTTAACTATGCATCCACTCTTACCTGTTTCTTTTTGCTCTCTCCCTCTCTTTTTGCTGTCTTCATCCTGCTCTCTCTCCTTCTCTCCCTGTCTGTCCTCCTCTCTTAATGTCAGTCATGCAAACTATGGGCGACCACAGCAATCAGGTAGCAACAAGAGTAGTTGCAAGCCACCAAATTCACCTAACGACTGCCAGCAACCTCCAGCAATCACTTGCCAACCCGTTGGGTAATACCCATTTTTCCCTAGCAACCAGGGGGTCACTGACTGGTCTCTAGGCCTGTGTGACTGGGGTCTAATATGGATGCACCAGGTCTGCTTTATGCAGTATGCATTTTTAACACTTATTTCTTGCACTATTTTAACTCCAGTGTCTATTTGTTGTGCAGCTGTTATTATTTATTAATTTTTTAAAATTTTCTTTAAATTCCATTTTACCCATCTATTGAGATTTGTTTTGCTTTTAATTCCAGTGCTCTTTTCATGTTTGTACTGTTTTAAATTTCAGTAATCTTCTTTCTTTTAATTTTGTGTTGCTAATCTGGTAATGTATGCTGTGTATGGGCTTCTAAAGCATTTTGTGACTTCTGGTTGTGAGAAGTGCTTTATATGTATAGTTACAACTTAACAACCAGCTTACCAGAATTTCATACATCTCACTGTCATATAACAGGAAGTACAAACACACACACACACACACACGCACACACGCATACTATTTCCTTGATAAATGGGCGTTCAGGGTGACAGATACATTTTTGCCTAAATGATCTCCATTGTGTCATCTTCATTATAAGCATCTCATCCCTTAAAACAGAGTGCACATGCTGGGTTGTGAGTGTGAAATTTCTGTATTTTGCAGAGGAACAGGCTCATTTAGGATATGCAGTTGATGATCATGGCAGGTGATAATGCGAGTTGATCCAAATCCAATTTTTGCTCCAGTTTAATTATTTTATACCATGACAGCAGCTTAATTATATTTTGTACTGTAGTACTATTACTACACAATGTTCAAATAATAAGTATTCTTAAAAAAGAAATGAGAAAAGGACCCTTTATTTTTACATTATGTATATCCATGCCCACAAACAGTGTATTATTATTATTGTTTATAATATGGCAATATTTGATTTAAAGTGAGAAGTCAAAGCAATTATAGTAATTAACAAATTCTCCACATTAAACTTGGTAGTGGAATATAAATGATAGAAATTGACATATCAGTCCTTCGGGAGTTAATAAGTTATCTTTCAGTAATCTTTCATTATAGATATAATAAGTCAAGTAAACCAATAACAACGTGTACCTACTGATTATTGTAGGAAAGTTATAGGTACACCTGCCACCACACAATTGAAATTACCATGAACCTCCACTGTTTGCTTGCATCATTGCCACAAGACAATTGGCTCATGTTTTTCCCAGTTCAGCTGTTGCTTGGTATGGGGCAAGACAAAAGACAATTTTGCCACTATGGAATTCTCACACAAATATTTCTAATTCAGGGTTTGTTGAGTACCATGTTTCTTCCTTATAATCTCTTCCTTATAATCTTATAGGCCCATTTTAAAGTTGTTTAAATATCTGTGCTTTTCATTTTAAAGTTAAGACTTTCGGACAGAGGGTCTTCAGATTTTAGGTGTGTAATCAAAATCTTTAGTGTACATACACTAACATGGGGATACTTAAAATAAAAGTTGACAGGGTTTCTGACCCACTAGAGAGCTGATGTGTGACTTGGATGTCTGCAGCGATCGCTTAGTCAAAAAGTCTCAACTTACCTCAAATTAAAAAGCAATTCTCTCCACCCATCACCCTCTCTTCCAAATCTGCTCAACCTTTAAAACGCCTCTCTCTGAACTTCAGATACATGTGTATGCGCATATGTGTGCCCTTATCTGTATTGGTGTGTGAAGAACATGAGTGCATGTTGCCTGCAGGTATACACTGTGTATGACAGTATATTATACAGCTTGTGGTAGTATATGAATGTACGCATGTAGCGTGTTTTGTGTGTAAATATATATCCACAGTGTTTAGAGCCAAGATGACTCTGCCATTTTGTACTCCTACCATTTACTAGGTGACACATTAATGAATGTGTCACCTAGTAAACAGACTTTATGGCCACTTGTAATTAATGGATTAAGGCCATTTCTACAATGGAAGACAAATAAACTGCTTTGGACCAGAGAGAAACATGTCATTAACTGCTGGGGGTATGCATGGAGTTGAGATTCTGAACACTGATGCTTACAGTTAACAACTTAATAAAAGCAGAATTTAAAACAATGGAGATATCATAATTGTGTACACCATAATTCAAAACTATACATACAGTGGTGTGAAAAAGTATTTGACCCCTTCCTGATTTCTTACTTTTTTTGCATGTTTGTCACACTTAAATGTTTGAGATCATCAAACAAATTTAAATATTAGACAAAGATAACACAAGTAAACAATGCAGTTTTTAAATGAAGGTTTTTATTATTAAGGGAAACAAAAAATCCAAACCTACATGGCCCTGTGTGAAAAAGTAATTGCCCCCTAAACCTAATAACTGGTTGGGCCACCCTTAGCAGCAACAACTGCAATCAAGCGTTTGCAATAACTGGCAATGAGTCTTTTACAGCGCTGTGGAGGAATTTTGGCCCACTCATCTTTGCAGAATTGTTGTAATTCAGCCACATTGGAGGGTTTTCGAGCATGAACCGCCTTTTTAAGGTCATGCCACAGCATCTCAATTGGATTCAGGTCAGGACTTTGACTAGACCACTCCAAAGTCTTCATTTTGTTTTTCTTAAGCCATTCTGAGGTGGACTTGCTGGTGTGTTTTGGATCATTGTCCTGCTGCAGAACACAAGTGCGCTTCAGCTTGAGGTCACAAACAGATTGCCGGACATTCTCCTTCAGGATTTTTTGGTAGAGAGCAGAATTCATGGTTCCATTTACCACAGCAAGTCTTCCAGGTCCTGAAGCAGCAAAAT
>VUQI01023365.1:0-16628 GCA_015106735.1 Paratilapia polleni
ATTAGTAATGTGTTGTTTAAAAATGAATATGAACTTGTTTTTTTGCATTATTTGAGGTCTGAAAACACTGGACCTTTTTTGGTATTTTGACAATTTTTTCATTTTCTGCAAATAAATGCTCTAAATGAAAATATTTGTATTTGGAATTTGGGAGTTATGTTGTCAGTAGTTTATAGAACAAAACAAAAATGTTCATTTTACTCAAACATATACCTATGAATAGCAAAATCAGAAAAAGTGATAATTTTGGAGTGGTCTCTTAATTTTTTCCGGAGCTGTATATATATATATATATATATATATATACACACACACACACACACTGTATATATAAAAGATGGGTAAGGTAAGATGGGTTTGTCACATTAACATTCAAATTGTCTCACCTTGTTCTGTGTGATGCAGTGGATGGCTCTGCTGTGGACATTAGGCAGCTCTGAGGCAACTGTACCTTTGTTCAAGTCAAACACTTGAATGGACCGATCTGACCCACACACCAAAACAATGTCTGAAATAGCTGTTAAGTGATGTTTTAACACTTATTTCAAAGGACCAGCATCTCAAATAAAAATAACATATATTTAATCTATGATTTTTGTAATTCTTCACAGGTCAGTAAGCTTTTTAGGGGCATGGGTTGAATTCAGTCAACAGCTAAATAAATCGGTTTGTCTTCCTCTAGCCTCCTTCTATCATTCCATGATCTTATACATAAGCAGACAGAATTTAAAAGGAAACCAGACTATTTCAACTTGTGGGCCTTATTATGCTATAAATGGCCACTCCTACTAAAGCACACATTTAAAAACTCATAAAATATTTTAATTGTTTTAAAAATCCTAAATGTTTAATGCATACTTTGCTGCCATGAAGGCTGCCATTGCTTTACATGAGCTAATGCACTCTGGCTAAATGATGTAAACTGGTTGCACTCTAGAACTGTCATTAAAAAGTTGCTATTTCTAACAGACCATAATATACAAAGCATTAAAAAAACACGAAGACAGTTTCCAAAAGAACTTGGCACTACTTGCAGTTGATGCATTTAGTCAACAAAAATAGCTCACAAATGCTGTTGATTATAAGAAACAATGTTCTCCCATGAGTCTAAATGCCCTCAAATGGGAGGAGCAGTTGCCCCACAGACACCAATGATTTTGCACCATTCTCGCCTCCTTGACTCGTTGATCATCTGCATTTTAATGTAGATGTTTTGCTCCTCACTTATGAGACAAAGGAGTTCAAATTGAAAAGGTTGAATAGAATACATGTTTATCTCACTGTAGGGTTTTCATAGTCAGGGTTCCTATTAAAGGTCAGTATTTGCCTACATATTATACATATATTTATGTAATGAAAATTAAATAAAAATTAAATGTATTTCATTTCTATGTATTTTGTTTAATGCCATGTAAAATAATTTTTACATTTCTTTTTGCATGGTGTTCCTTATTTTAATTATACACACACTTAACTCTACATGTATTCAGAAAAGATTTTAAATATACGTATATATGCATAATAAAATACACTACATTGCCAAAAGTATTCGCTCATCTGCCTTCACACGCATATGAACTTGAGTGACATCCCATTCTTAATCCATAGGGTTTAATATGATGTCGGCCCACCCTTTGCAGCTGTAACAGCTTCAACTCTTCTGGAAAGGCTTTCCACAAGGTTTAGGAGTGTGTTTATGGGAATTTTTGACCATTCTTCCAGAAGCGCATTTGTGAGGTCAGACACTGATGTTGGACGAGAAGGCCTGGCTCGCTGTTTCCGCTCTAATTCATCCCAAAAGTCCTCTATCGGGTTGAGGTCAGGACTCTGTGCAGGCCAGTCAAGTTCTTTCACACCAAACTCGCTCATCCATGTCTTTATGGACCTTACTTTGTGCACTGGTGTGCAGTCATGTTGGAACAGGAAGGGGCCATCCCCAAACTGTTCCCACAAAGTTGGGAGCATGAAATTGTCCAAAATGTCTTGTTATGCTGAAGCATTAAGAGTTCCTTTCACTGGAACTAAGGGGCCGAGCCCAACTCCTGAAAAACAACCTCACACCACCAAACTTTACACTTGGCACAATGCGGTCAGACAAGAACCGTTCTCCTGGCAACCGCCAAACCCAGACTCGTCCATCGGATTGCCAGACGGAGAAGCATGATTCATCACTCCGGAGAACACGTCCAGAATAGAGTCCAGTGGCTGCGTGCTTTACACCACTGCTTCCGACACTTTGTATTGTGCTTGGTGATGTACGGCTTGGATGCAGCTGCTTGGCCATGGAAACCCATTCCATGAAGCTGTTCTTGAGCTAATCTGAAGGCCACACAAAGTTTGGAGGTCTGTAGCTATTGACTCTGCAGAAAGTCGGCGACCTCTGCGCACTATGCACCTCAGCATCCGCTGACCACGCTCTGTGATTTTACGTGCCCTACTACTTTGTGGCTGAGTTGCTGTCGTTCCCAATCGCTTTGTTATAATACCACTAACAGTTGACTGTGGAATATTTAGTAGCGAGGAAATTTCACGACTGGACTTATTGCACAGGTGGCATCCTATCACTGTAACATGCTGGAATTCACTCCTGAGAGCGACCCATTCTTTCACAAATGTTGGTAGAAATCTGCATGCCTAGGTGCTTGATTTTATACACCTGTGGCCATGGAAGTGATTGGAACACCTGAATTCAATGATTTTCAATGATTTTGGCAATATAGTATATGTCATCATTGTATATGTTTTTTCATTTTGGTCTGTACAAAGTGAACTGGTGCAGAACTATTCCTGACAGCACCTCACGTCAGTAGATTTAATGGAAAAATAAATGCACTGTAAACCCTCACAAGTGGTTGGAATGCAGACATTCCTAAATAAACTAGAGAAACCTAAATCACTTACAGGTAAAATCAGCAGTGGAAGCCCTGAGGCAACATATAAAGACAGCACAGATTGACAGCTGTTGATGAGATGGAAAATACCCAACTGAGAAAAAAAACTGCTAAAGAAATGAGCTCATTTTGTCTGAATATATGCAGTCTGAACTAAAACATTTCTGTTGTAAGAAAAAGGATACATGAGAAAAAATCATTGACTGCAGACAAGGCAGTGATGTCTGTTGCTGATGTTGTTGTAAAGCAACCGGCCAACTGGTGGACACTCCGTTGCTGATATCTGAGGAGACAAAACAACTTGAATATATCTCACTTTCTTCACATTATGTCCACGTGTAGAGAGCCCAAGGGTACATTTTGAGAACAGATAACATGCATAAATCTTTGATTCCCCATAACAAAAAAAAAATGTGCATTTTATTTGACTATACAGCTACGGGCCTTCAGTTGTGTAAAAACAAAAACTACAATCCAGCTGAAGACCAACAATGAAAATATATACATAACCGATAGTTTTTGGATCACTATCAGGTACATATGCTAAACTGTTTGTGTGTCTGTTTACACGTATAATTACTTGTATTTACCTTTTTATGTCATCACGTGTGATGTCCAGGTGATACAGGTATAGGTATAGAGAGGGCCCAGACGCCAGAAGTAGAAATTTGTCGAGATAATATAACTGAGCACCTCTAATGGGTTTGGAGAACATTTTGTCACCCTAGCAGAGAAATGACAGAGACAAAAGTCTTTCTTTATTATTATTATTAAAACATTTGTTAGATAAGAAAATATACTATTACGGTTTGCATTAAAATGTTACTTGCATGAATACCAGACCACATTTTATCAATGCATCCTTATAATTTTGAATGGTTAACAAACATTTTCTTACATCTGCAACTCTGAGAAGCTATTTGTGATTCTGGCTCACCCAGACATAGCCCTTGTCCCTGAAAAGACTTGTATTTGTTGCCAAGCTGTTTCACAAGAATACCAAGCAGTCAAAAGCTGTAGACCCTGCCAAGTTGTCTCACTGAGTGAAACAAAGCAGGGATGATACGCATCGGATATGGGGAGACCTTGGAGTGTGAGGACAGACCCTTGCTTTTACTTGGCATGACAAAGCAATTGACTGTCCCATTAAATATGATATCCAGTGATGTAAGGAGGGTCTGCACATGATCAGAGCTTTGGATGCTCTGATGTCAGCTGATGCTTTGATAGCAAAGGTGCTATCATTGAGCCAAGAAACACATTATTTCATAATTGCATTAATTTGGGGTTTGTTTGTTTTTAAATTCTTATTAGAAAAGGAAATGGTGAATTAAGCAGGTTTTATATAAATATGTCAAAGATACAGTTTGATCATTGCATAGAAATTCCTCTGCTATAAAGGTGTGCTATGACTGAATTTCATGCACTACAGACAGAAACAAAATTTGATCATTTTTATCCATTTTTATTTAGCATCTTTTACCTGCATTAATAAGACAATGCATCCACAATGCAAGACAAATTTCTTAGTATGGTATCAAACTTTATCACAGAAACCACATCTGAGACAACATTCTGTCAGGAACAACAAAGGAACCATGAAGCAAAATGCTTTGGCTATAATAACCATACTTGAATGACAGAAAGAGAACTGTAGGGACAAAAATCCTTCCAGCAATCACATCCTTCTCTGTGTACACAAGTAAAATGTGTATAGCAGATAGATGTAGTCATTTTATTGAACTTCTAAATCTGTTTGAATTTTTAGACCTTCAGAGAGAGGACATTTTTGCAATATGAGGTCACCCTGGCTGGTCTTCATTACACTGGTTCTTATGGTTAGGAGTTGGACTTACAATGAGTGAGGGAAAGTTTCATAAAGGCTTAAGGTAGGCCATGTAGTTGTGATGGGGGATTAGGGTGACAGGGAGTGAAAGTAATATATAAAAAAGAAGAAGAGGAAGAAAAGAAGACATCGCCACGAGTGTATGTAAATGCATGGGGGATTTACCATTATAATGGCAGGCTCTGAGCTACAGTGGGTCCAGATTCGTAGTGACAGGTCTGACGCACTCAGCCACCACTGTCTGCTAAGGCTCCAGCTCAAGCTGCTTATTGGCTTGTCATGCCCTAGATAAAAGAAGACACGTTTGAAATTAACCTGGTAATACAGAGTGTGGCTGCAACATCTACTTTTATGGTACTGTTCAGAGAGCCAGACAGACAGAAGAGAATAGGCTTGTGGTGACCTATGCGTCACCTCAATTTCTGTCCTTTTATCTCTGCTACCCCCTTGTGGAGACTGTGTTCCAGCTGCACTTCAGCCATCAACTGCAAATGGGTGCTTGACATGCACGGGTATCCTTTCTTTTCCTGTCAGTGTTAACTTTATTGCCTAGGAGCACTGGGCTACTAGTCTCAGCACTGCTTCAATCTTTCACACTGTGTATAACAGTGACATGATTACATCAAACCTACAAGGTCTCAAAAGAGAATTGCCCCTTTCAACAGTTACTGAACTGGAATATAAGCAAACTACACTTTCCTGGTAAAAGAGAACTCTATGTTTAGTTCTGACAGTGATAACTTAGTGAGTGAACTGGAATTTTCCTTGAAACTCTCATCTTAAGCCATGGATCCATTCCAGAGTAGGTCAAAGCTATTCAGAATAGCAAAATAAGGTAGAGTTATCCAAGCTGAGGGCAGACTCCTTACTATTAACATCCTTCTTGTCTCTTGAAAAGGGGTGAGGTATTAACTCTAAAAATGTTTGTATAATTTGAATGAATTAACAAAGCTGTATGTTAAACATTAAGCAAAAAATTAAATACACAATTCTCTTTAAAAATTAAATGAAACATCCAAATGCATTGCTGAGAAAAGCAAGTGACTATGGGCAAACATAAAGCAAGGGTATGGATACTCATGTCTGCATCACACACCTATAAAGACAGCTGGAGCGCCAGCGAGGCAGGACTTGTACAGTAAAACTGTGCTGTCTCCAAGACCACACAGGATTTGTTTTCCATCACCTGGGAGGGACAAGGAAACACAGGATTGTTTTATTATGATCTCTCAGTCCACAGCTGATTTATTGCAGCCAAAAACAGGAAAGCAGCGTTTTAAACATAACTGTGAAATGTTTTGTTTGAACATTCATCTTGAAAAAACAGCAACAATGAAACAGTTTTTATTGTATTGCCAGCCATATTTCATGAATTATTGTTACCTTAATTCACCCTTCCAGCAGAGGATGGACAATACTGCATGCAGTCGACAGTTATTAGATCTACTAAAGGTGTTTCTGATACATTCCCCACTCTGTCTACTCATTGTCTTTATTCACTTTGATTAATAACCTTAACCCCCAGCATTAAAACAGTTTAAATAATGGTTTGGAAAAAAGACACATGTATTGTTATTGACCTACCTGAATACTGAAGGCACGAGACTTGCTTGTTGACGCTTACATTCGTACATGGAATAGCTGGTGCTGCACTGCCTGCTGGGTAATCTTTAAGGAGTGAACCTCTAAATGACAAACGTATGTTCACCATTCACATGAAAAATGCATTTTATTAACACTGTATTTTAAATGAAAGTAGGATGGATTGCTTACTTGTTTCTGTCAGCCTGTTTTTTGGAGGAAGAACTCTTTTGACCATTTGTTTTGGGTGAAAACATGATCCTCCTGAAAAGATGATAAACTAAATAAAAAAATACAAACAACAAAACAAAACCTTTCTGCAATCTGTCATCTATCATGTATCAACTGTATTTTGTCATGCTAATTTTTTGGACAATCCAATAAACTGTAATTTGATTATCAATCTGACAAAAAGTTATTCTGTTAACATACCTTGGGGCACTAGTATATCCAGAAGACTTCACTTTTGAGTGGAAAACCAGAGGCTGTTCCTTTACACCTCCTTTATTAAAAGATAAGATGGTCATTAGGACACCAGCTAACAAATAAGTACTATCATGAGTATATATGATTTACAATCTGCTTGTCTAAAACACAAATGAATAGATGGTGCAGTGACAGGATGAGATAAGACTCTTCATTATTGCTAAAATTACAATATATCTACCAGTATATTGAAGCAGTTCCATATTTTAAAAGGAAGATTTCTGGGTGACCACTCTGTGCTGTAAGCATTAAGTGTGTCAGCCACAAATGGTGATGGTTCGCTATGAGCTCACTTTTTCCACAGCCATTAAAATGTGTGAGGCCTTCCAAAAACTGTTCTCCTGTCAAACAAAGGCAAAGTAAGAGAAGGTCATATAATCTCCAGGGCCAGGCTATGTATATATATATACATATATGTGTGTGTGTGTGTGTGTGTGTGTGTATATACACACTCCCTGTCCACTTTGTTATGTACACCTTGCTATTACTGGGTTTGCCTTCAGAACTGAATTAATTCTTTATGGCATACATTCAACAAGGTGCTGGACATAATCCTGACATTTTGGTCCATACTGACACAATAGCATTATAAAGTTGATCCAGATTTGGCTGAACATCCATGATGTGAATCTCCCATTCGACCACATCCCAAAGGTGCTCTACTGGATTGAGATCTGGTGACTGTGGAGGTCATTTGAGTACAGTGAACTTACTGTCATGTTCAAGAAACCAGTTTGAGATGATTTGAGCTCTGTGACATGGCACATTATCCTGCGGGAAGCAGCCATCAGAAGATGGGTACACTGTGGTCATAAAGGAATGGACATGGTCAGTAACAATGGTCAGGTAGGCTGTGGCTATGAAACAATGCTCAATTGGTACTAAGGGGCCCAAAATATGCAAAGAAAATATCCCCCACATCATTACACCAGCCTGAACAAGATGGATCCACGCTTTCATGTTGTTTACGCCAAATTCTGAACCTGCCGTATGAATGTCGCAGCAGAAATCGAGACTCACCGTTTCTTCTACTGTCCAGTTTTGGTGAGCCCGTTCGAACTGTAGCCTCTGTTTCCTGTTCTTAGCTGACAGGAGTGGCAACTGGTGTGGTCTTCTGCTGCTGTAGCCCATCTACTTCAAGGTTCAACATGCTGTACATTCAGAAATGCTCTTCTACATATCTTGGTTGTAATGAGTAGTTATTTGAGTTGTTGTTGCCTCCCTGTCAGCTCGAAGAAGTCTGGTCATTCTCCTCCGACCTCTGACATCAACATGGTATTTTCACCCAGAGAACTGACGCTCACTGGATATTTTCTCTTTTTCAGACCATTCTCTGTAAACCCTAGAGATGGTTGTGTGGGAAAATCCCAGAAGATCAGCAGTTTCTGAGATATTCAGACCAGTCTGTCTGGCCTGAACAACCATGCCACATTCAAAGCCACTTAAATCACCTTTCTTCCCCATTCAGATGCTCAGTTTGAACTTCAGCAGGTCGTCTTAAACATGTCAACATGCCTAAATCCATTGAGTTAGTGCCATGTGATTGGCAGCAGTTGAGGTATACCTAATGAAGTGGCTGGTGAGTGTAGTATATCATTGGTGCTTGCCTTTCATTAACTACCTACCTGCATTTCATGAAACCTGGTGGAGAGGTGGAGCATGGGCAAAGAATGAACTCATTAAATTTTGGTAAGGATCATAATTACGAACTAGGGTGCTGGCCTTGGTGGATGACACACACTCCAAATTACCTTGTATTTATGCATTTTTTTCTATGCTTTAACAGAGTGTACACTAAAACACAATGTAAATTCAGCAACAACTTTAGTAAAGTAAATCAGTTACTTAGTGTTTAAGTGTTAGGTAAAGTATTAGTGCTGTGATACTAGTGGCTTACATGTAAAACCATCCTGTATTCCTCTAATGTGTTTTGAAGAACGGTACTAAGTAGATTTTGCTGCTCCAGAACAGATTACATGTTGAAAACTAAGCATTTTAGGCCAGAGACCTAATTAAATGGACACGCAATCACTTGGCATTGCTTAATAGCCCTATTGACCTCCCGCTGATGTATAATAGTGCTTTAGTTTTATGGGGCAGTAAAAATCCCATAATTTACGCTGACTTTACACTAGACAGTTATTTGAAGCAAAGTGAGAGTTTCAGACAAATTTCCAAGTAAAGTTGTATGTGCGTAAAATCACAGCAGTTTGCTGTGTGCTCGTTTTATGGCACTCATTATGTAAGATTTAGCCTAATGACAAAAATCATTCAAAGATGTTTCATAATATTCAAATCCTTTAGTCTACTTCAGCACATCGGGATGTTTAGTGTCTAATGCTACAGCTACCACAGCAAAAAGTATTGTTACAAAAATATTCTGCTCACAAAGTGAGCTGTCTACTGTGCTCTGGTGTGCACCTGTAGGACCTCAAGTCCTGAGTTATTGTTAGGATGTTAGGATTAACAAACTTAAAGGGGACCTATTATCATCTTCCTTATTTTCTATCATATACAGTATATACTGTTTGAATGGTGGGCGCTTACATTAAACATTTACAAAGATTCATATATTGAGGTCAGCCTATGTGCAAGTAATCCCTATGATCCAAAACTTCAGGCTTCCTACAGCTCTAAATGCCCAGTATCTGACAATTTTTTCCAATCTTGGCTCTGTATGATGTCAGTGAGAGTGGATATCCTTTATATGGTCATTTCTGGCACAGAGCTCTGGATGTGAGCATAGAAGCCCCACCCACCTGTTGTTAATGGAGGGAAGCCAAATAGAAAAATTCCCTTAAAGGGAGCCAAAATGGCTTGTTTCAGACCAAAGCTTTTCTAGTGGAGTCCAAGACTAGCAAAAAATATTAAGCTAGAAATGCACATAGGATATCCCCTTTAAAGTGTACATTACTTTTTACATTACTAACTCTTGTTCTCAATCAAAGAGCAGATGATAAAACTCAGACCTCGTTCTGAGTTAGCTGTGCCATGGAAGGCATGAAAATGTATGTGTGTATATCTGGCTTTGGCTTTACTGACTTGTGACAAGTAGAGTATACAGTAGTAGAAAGGAGTGAGAGTAGAACTAAAAAGATATCAGAGGCACCTTAGCAAAGAGTGACAGACATATATTACAAATATGAAGCCACAGTAAGGCCACATTTAACAAGATATTAATGTGTGGTATGTATCAAGGTAACAATCTATAATATTCTGCATTGAAGGAAAGTTGATTTTTGTTTGTATATGCTGTCAGTTATTGTAGAAAAAAAAATTGGAAATCCATCCATTTTCTTCTGCTTATCCTATTCAGGGTCACAGGTGGGGGCTGGAGCCTATCCCTGCTGCCATAGGGTGAGAGGCAGGGTACACCCTGGACAGGTCGCCAGTCTGTCACAGGGCTAACTCAGAAAGACAGATAACCATTCACGCTCACATTCACACCTCTGGCCAATTTAGAATCACCAATTAACCTAACACCACATCTTTGGACTGTGGGAGGAAGCCAAGAGTACTCAGAGAGAACCCACACAGACACAGGGAGAACATACAAACTCCACACAGGAAGGCCCTAGCCAGATGGTGGATTTGAACTCACAACCTTCTTGGTGTGAGGCAACAGTGCTAACCACCGCACCATCTTTTCAATATCTGTCTGTAAATAGAAAAAAGAGCTTAGAGATTGGTTCTTAATTGTGAATGATGTGATGGTGGATGACAGCATTACAGCATGACAGCAATATAGCCTTTGGCACGGTCACTCTTTATCTTTGGGAAAACACTAGGTCCAACAATATCCAGTGCTTCCCAGAGTAGGCATGAAGGGAAAATGTCTAAGGGACATCTAGTTTGCTCCAGGTGGTCTGTCCTTTTTTGTTTCTTTGTTTCTTTCTTGAGAAATTGTGAAACATCAGGCCAAATGATAAAACTGCCTGTTCTGCCTGACAGAGAAATGTTAATGTCTCAAATTCATACATATTTTCATGTTGACTAATATGACTGATTTGATCACTTTCTGTGGAAAACTATTTAATGTGTTCTGCATGCCTTCAAGGTTATTCAGTGCTGTTGTTTTACCAGTCCCCTGAATTTCTAACTATAAAATAACTTAATTCAAGCAACAGCACTCGAGGGTTATAGTACACATCATGCAAAAAGTATCAGCAGCTGATTATCATCAAAAAGCCAACATTCCAGTTCCAGTTCATGGTTATGTTACACAGATATCTAATCTGCACTCGCAGCTCTTTTTTAAAAGCTCCATCACAGTTCTGTCAGACATGCAATGGAAGAACACTTCCATTTCCAAGAAGCATGGAGGTTTATGGTGTAATTTGTACAATTCTGTAGATAACTTTACAAATACAGACATGCATGGAGAGCAGCATGCTGGGTTAGTGTGTAAATGTTTGCAGTTTTTGGTCTGACAGTGCAGTCACAAGGCACCTCTAGACTCTCCAGTAGACCCCCTACACAGTCTGGCACTGGCAAATTCCTTCACTCCAGCTGTGAAGAGACAGGTAATACTGGCTTTCTCAGCACAACCTCTCTGTAAGATGTATGTATGTAAACCTCAGTATTTGGTAGGTCTCCAGGAGAATAGTTTCAAGCTGCCAGATCCTAATCATAGACTGTATCTGTGATCCTAATGGTCCACCAGAGAAACACAAATAGGCTAACTTTACCTACGAATCCCCTACAGCAAAAAAACTGGGCTAATTTAAGAGAAATCATCACTCTGCATGTGGTGCACTGAAGAACCTGCTTATGAAAACAGGAATGCCACATAAAACCCCACCAAAAATTGTGTGTGTGTGTGTGGGGGGGGGGGGGGGGGGGTGTCTTTCAACTATGCATGCTTACAGTAACCTAAAAGTAAAATTTAAGAGAGACATTTCTTGTCAAGCAAAACAGATAATGAAATAAACTACAAAAAGTACCAGGTTTTAAAGCCCAAAGTGATCAAACAGTAGTAGCTCTCTTTTTACTTTATGTGCATGAGCATAAGTGGGAGGTGAGTGCTCAGGCACGCTGACCTTTCTTTTTAGGATGGTTGGGTTCCTTCCTCTTTAGCTCAGCATTGAGAGGAGAATCGAGCAGTGGAGGAGAACTGCAAACAAGGGAGAGGGGGAAATAGGGGGAGAGAGTTACTGGAAATGAAGGAACACAGCATTTTCCACTCTTATGGATTATTAGCCCCTCTAATTCTCAGTACCGTGATATTGTTGACTCATGAAAAACCAGATGGCATGAATGTTTATAATAGAGGAAGTTAATATGGAAATATCAGAGTCAGAGGGCATTAGAGGCAGCAGGCCAACTTAAAAAAAACAGGCCACAGTCATATATAATACTGCTGGTGAGCTCAAATGACCAGTGTGTGGGAGAAACAAAAGTGTATAACTGCATTGTTTTTGCAAGTTGCAACAAGCTGACATGATTATGCTTTGGCTCATAAATAGCAAATTTGTTAAAGTAGAAAAACACATTAAGTTGATTAAATTGGCCATTATTGGTGCTGCTGGACTTTGCTAAGTAATCATTTCTGGAGGTAGGGGTAATGGCTGAATGAATGCTGCTTCTTCCCCAGAGGACAATTTAAAATTTTGGCATTTAAAAAACAATCTTATTGTGAGTGTAATAAGTATAATTTTCTGGATTAAGGAGTCCATCAAATACAGACACATTTACATAAGCTTACGTATGTGAATTTAAAAGTTTAGATGTATAAAGTTTAGTCGTTCACTGGCCAGAGCAGTTCCAGGTTTCATTCAAATAGTTACAAAAAACCCCCCTTATTTTGTGTGTCGTTTGTAGACTTTTTCATATTTTTTAATTAATTATTTTTCTACAATACAAGCAGTTGAAATACCTACTACTATATTTAACACAAAAATAAACAACCGAGCATGGTTTCATACCTCAACTATATACAAGGCCATAGTGTCCCTGAGCAAGTTCTATTAATTAAGCTGAATTTTCATTTTGATCACTATACTGAAGTGAGTAAGAAAAAAAAAGTTTTTATCACTGTAGGAGGTCAAAATGTTGTAGCACCATCTAATATTTTCAGTTAACTGTAGGTTTACCTTGGGATCACTGAAAATCCTTCATCACAAGCCAAGCGTCTTCCTAGGTCACATAGATGTACCTCCAACATGACCACACACGGGGTAAACAAAGAGCTCACTAACACCACCATCTGTGTGACAAATAAATTCAACTGATTGAAAAAAAGTCAAACAAGTCTATATTCTTTTTTAAATGGCACACACAGACACCCACACATACAGAGTCAAATTTTGTAAATATATATATATATATATATATATTTTACGCAATCCTAGACTGTGAGAATAATAAGTGCTCACTGCAGTTTTATTACTAAGGTTTAAGCACAGGTACACCATAACTCAAAATTTGTAAGGACCCAGTCATTTAGTAGAGACTGGTATGGTTGCAGTTGCAAGGAAAGAAATACAAGACAACGCTGTTACGGGATTGCACCAGCTGCCGTGCAATGCAGGCTACAACCATTTTCAAAAATACTGTATGTTTACATACCAGATAAGATTCTTTCACATGGAGAGTTACAAACACAAAACAGAATGTTACACGGGGGCATAAAGCGGCAGGTGGTGGGTGCATTTACGCTCCAACAATCATAAAAGTTGCGTTAATTTGTGAAGATTCTCCTGCTGAGAAAACATGTAGGTGTCATTAACACTTATTTCCCCCAGAGTTTATTATATTTGGCAGTCATCCAAAAGCCTATGGAAAACTGGCTTTTTGTCGAGGGAACCACAGTGATGCTGTCCTGGTTTGCCTACAAAAACACATCAGAAAATTTGCAGATTTCTGCAGAAATCTATTTCGATTTCTACTTCACACCTCTAAAGTTCGGTCACTGCATCTTGCACAGTCGTGATACTATTGTGTTGACAAAATGTGTCTGCAGACAAATACACATAAAATCACTAGCCAAAGTACTTTTGCTCCCACCATTTTGCCATTATGTCACATAGACAAACAGACTCACAAGTTGAAAACAACATCACGCTATAATGACTAGTAAATCCTATATCTTTATACACCACTCAAAAATGCTTCCTACAAGGGAGAAGTTACAACTACATTAAAATTACCCTTGCCACACCCATCTTCAACCTCAGCCTAATTTTCACCTTAAGTATTCACAGCTAAATTTCCACGACTACCATGGCTTTTGGGGAACTACCCCAAAAGCCATGGTAGTACCCTAGTTTTACTAGAACTACACTTTGCTATAATGACAGAAACACATGCACTGACATACAAACTCACAAGTTAAAAGTAATACCAACCACACTTACAGAAGTCAAGTAGTGCAAAATCTATTTTAATGGAATTACTCACAGAGTTATCGCACACTGGAGAGATGGACCATGACCCAGCCATGGTGATGCTCAGGTTGGGGTAATCTAAGAATGAAATGAAAATCATATTTATCATCATATGTATTACATACATTTAGAAAATAAATGTGAGCAAACATAAACTCAGATTCATGGATTTTAATCATGCAAGCAAAGTTTTCTTTTCTTTAAATGTCTCACCATTGGAATCACCCATAGGAAATCATGTATTTTGCTGGAGACAATCTCTTAGCTGTACTGACCCAAGACAAAATAGTCCTACATAAAAGTATACTAGACGACTTTGAGATATTAATAGAACAAAAAAGCTGGGGTTCGCTTGTGCTTAAAAAGTATTCAAAACAAGTGTGCTAATGAAATGATGTGTCACAGATTGATTTTAAAATTCCCAGATTTAAGGTTGTGCCTAAAGACGTACAATAATATGCAAGTATCTGACATTCAGACAGTCACTGGGGTGTTTGTACAATGCACCAAGACAGCCAGCAGCTCCACTCAAGAAAAAAGGCATCCACAGTTTCACTTACACTTTCTTGAAGAGAAACCTGTAATGCACATGACTACAGTACACTGGCACAACTGGGTAAGCTAGGTTTTTATGCTAAGTGAGGGACAATAACCCAAGTTTTACTGAGACATTCTTTACTATCTCTTGCAAGAAGTCATGTTAGTCTCCCAGAGTTTAATATCAATCCCTGAGTTTCTTAAAGAAAGACAAAAAAGACAGCGAAACCACACCCCCAGCAGCCTACCTTTGAAATATAGCGCTGTTATGAGTTCAGATGTTGCCAGATCGACCACATACAGACCATCACAGCTTCCAATACAAAACCAGCTGTTGTCACTGCAAGGGCCCACACAGAAACATATGGGAAAACAAAAAGGATTTCCCTTAAATGAAATTTTCATTTGGGGTCAGACAAATGATACAAAAGAAAAACATACTGATGTGATGGTGTGGCAAGACATGCACACCATAAGACTACAGGCTTTAACTCAAGTTTCCTTTGACATCATGTAGTCTAAACTATATACGTTCAACAAGATGGAAACTAATACCACAGAGAAGAAAGGAGAGTTGCTCTTTTATCCACTTCCTGCTCTGGGCTACATGCTGAGGTTTTGAGTTTGTGGACAATTTATGTTAGGAAGGTTTTACATTTTTGTGCATCATTATTTTCATACTGAGCGTGTGGTAGTATGTGGAATCTTAATGGAGCAAAGCCTGCAAGCTACTTCAGTTAGGCAACTTGAGCTGCACTGTGTCACACACGTGTACACACATAACATGTTTTACTTTCCTAACATCATATACCAAACATACTCCTAATTTAGCGATTTATTTAAGCTGCAAATTTTCCCTCAATCTGACATGTCAGTGCTGCTGTTTCAACCCCTCCACCACCCCAACATCCACCTGAAAGTCTTTGGGGAGGGATTTATTTATCGCTTCCCAGTTTGATACGTAACATGTTTGCAGAGATTGATGACCTGGAAGCCCAGATGCCAAACTCTAACTGTACTATGCTGCTGTAATAAATCATCATTTCAAATGTGAGCTGATTGACTGAAATGTGATTTTTACATTGTTCAAATTTGTTTGGGGGAAAATTAAGTGTGTTCAATGCAGGCAACCAAGATGTCTGATTGCTTCACATTCGGGGAAGGAGCCAAAGAATTTTAAATTTGACACATAGTGGCTTTAACATGCTAACAGCATGGGCCTATTAGTATTTTGCGTATCAGTGCTATAAATGTTTGATTTACAAAGACTTATATAAAAATAAAAATAATAATAATAACTAATAATGGACAGCATTTATATATCGCCTTTCTATTATTATTATTATTATTATTATTATTATACAGTATTTTTAATTTCAATTCAATGCAATTTTATTTATATAGCACCAATTCACAACAACAGTCGCCTCAAGGCACTTTATATTTTAGGGTAATGACCCTACAATATAGACAGAAAACCCCAACAGTCAGATGACCCCCTATGAGCAATCACTTGGCAACAGTGGGAAGGAAAATCCCCCTTTTAACAGGAAGAAACCTCCGGCAGAACCAGGCTCAGGGAGGGGCAGCCATCTGCAGCGACCGGTTGGGGGTGAGGAGAAACAGAAGAGAGCAGAGGGAGACAGGACAAAAGGCACACCTATGGGAGAGAGCCAGAGTTTAATAATAACTAATGGTTAAATGCAAGTGGTGTATAAACACATGGAGAGTGAAAGAAAGTGATGAAGAGGAAGTGCTCAGTGCATCATGGGAATCCCCCAGCAGCCTAGGCCTATTGCAGCTTAACTAAGGGATGGTTCAGGGTCACCTGATCCAGCCCTAACTATAAACTCTATCAAAAAAGAAAGTTTTAAGCCTAATCTTAAAAGTAGAACTCATATC
>VUQI01023367.1:7550-32042 GCA_015106735.1 Paratilapia polleni
CTGTTCCCGGAACTGAAACACAGCAATAATATGTGCTCTTGAGGTGCACACACACACACACACACACACACACACACACACACACACACACACACACAGAGAGAGAGAGATGACAAAGACAAATACACATGTGCACGCTTCTAAAAATGTGGAAAACGTGTGCAGGCATAGACACGCATACATGCTAGCATGTGCACATGCGCGTGCGCGCGCACACACACACACACACACACACACACACACACACACACACACACACACACACACACCGCTGTCTCTGGATAAAGGTATGTGTCGGGTTTAAGGAGCACAAGCAGCACATTTCCGGATTTTATAAACAGGGGCCTCAAATAAACCTCACATGCTGATCCGACTGATATTTATGTGACCTGTACTGAAATCCCTAAAGTGTCTTTAAAAGGACAGACGAGTTGGGAAAAGCACTTTATAAGGCAATGCTGCTGCTGTAAACATCAGCAAGCATTTAGCACTGTTTGGCCCATTTAGTCTTCCACTGCAAAATTTATGTCAAACACACAAAACTCTGCTGGTTTTTGCTGCTGTTTTTCCTCCTCATTTCTACACAGTGGAGTAACCTCCAGTCCCTATTTCCTGTGTCTGATGGCCAGGAAGATCAATAGTTTGGGTTAAAAAAAAAAAAACACTCAAGTACTGAATATTTAGGTTTAGGGGATTTTCACTAAGCGTGTTGGCCAAATCACTTTGCACATTAAATCATTTAGGCCTAATCATTTAGTCTAAGTTCGAAAAGCAGTTGCTAAATATTGAGCCTGATCTTTGCCGTCAAATAACAGGCTAACCAAAAAGCTTTCAGCTGACATAGTGGCGCGTTTTGTGTTTATTATTCCATATAATCAATTTTACTGGCCCTTTTTGTTCCAGCGGGCTTCCCCTGTTTAGAGAGGCTTGTAAACAGTGGGTCCGGATGTGGCACAAACCAAACAAGCATGCACAGGCATACACACATTCGAATAGACGTGCACACTCACACACACAATTTGCACTGTTTAGACTGTGGAAATGAGTCATCTGCTAGCACCGGGATCAGTTGAACACCAACAGGACGACAGAGAGACGCCCAGAGTCTGTGAGGCTCCACGAGACCACATGATAGCTTCCAATACCGCACAGAACACCTAGAGGGATTCATTATGAAAAGCTGTTTTGTATAATCTCTGGTGAGCTGGGAACATGGTCAAAGTAACATTTAGGGAAATATGAACAGCAGAACTCAGTGCCTTTGTGGTTATAACGGAGGAAGTTTTTGTCAGGGATCTTGTGACAAAATATAAGGAAACATCCTACACTGACCGCCTCTTTACTGTCTGACACATCACCTTATTTGCCCCTTTTTCGCCTTCTTTACTTTTACATACAGTATACATAGCTTGATGATTAAATGCACAGGTTCTGCCAGCTGTGGCTTTGTCTTTCAGAAATATTATGAATTTATGAAAATCTCTTAATTCTGGCTTATGATCACCTGCAAGTCCTCGAGTGGCCACTTGAGGCTAATTCCAAAAGCGAGTCAGTCCCCTTACACTCCCATATTTAAATGCCCAACTTTCAAACAGAAATATCTCTATAGCTAATTTATCCCTTCATAATAACTCTACTGGGAGAGAGTTTATTTTATATTTTTTATTAAAGATTAATTGTACAGCAAGTCAGAAAATCTGTGCGTCATATTTGGTGAGTAAAATTAGTGTCTGTGTGATGTACCAATACAGCCTAAAAGGCTACCAAAGCTGCTAGCTAAAAAACTAAGGCTTCAAAAGGAGAATTCACAAACCAATGGGTGACGTCACAGGGGCTGCATCTGTCTTTTATATACAGTCAAAACAAACAAAAGTATACACATCAAAAAGTTGACTCATCAGCTCTTATGCTGATTTAGAGTCCTTTATCCTCTATCATCATATTCTGAATTCAGGTGACAGAAAGCTCCTTTACTTGCCTTTATAAATAAATATGTGTAAAAAATTTTTGTTTTGCATACATTTGACGCCAAACTTCTTTTTCTCTATAGAATTTCAACTACATTCAACTCAAACATGGAACTACAGAGCAGTTCTGCAGATAACAAGCAATAAATCTGGGATTTCTATAATGACTCTGTTAACCTGTCCTGAAACAGTGTGCATGCTGACACACGTCTGACATAAAGTCATAGTCAGAATAATGTGATGAGGAGCTACATCAGATACAAAAGAAATGCTGTCAGAAAAATGTTTATAAATAGAGTTACAGGCGTGCAGGCTGAACATTTTTCTGCTGTGACTAACGCAGTCCAGCAGATCTTGTTAATGTGTACATAAATCTGTCAACTTGCATGAAACTATGATGAAAGCCACATTCTCAACAGGCAGAGTACCTCGGACAGAAAAGGTTTTGAGGAGTGAGTTTGATTCAGCATTCACAACTGACAAGAAACTCAAGGAGTGGAGTGGTTTAACGGTTGTGAGTTGTTTTGCTAATAAACTTGCAAAATTGTAAGTCAGGGACTGTTATATCAGTAAAGAGTAGAACAGAGAAACAACCATTACATACAAATCTGGACAAGAGCGGAACAAAACATTAAAGCAGGAACATTTCAGCCATTTTCACTTTGCAGATAGAACTCTGACCTTGGTATCTGAGTGGAGCTCAGACATTATAGGAACTGGCAGCTACACTTGACTGTTTACCTCCTCAACAATCCAGCATTTGACCACTAGAGGTCCTCATTTTGGGATGCAACAGGTCGGCTACAAGGGGTTTGATATTTATTGTCAATACAGCAATGAGAGGATGGTGGAATGTAATTAAGTGTTTTAAAATGCTCATAGTTTTGAGCTGCTCAGCTTTAACTTTTTTTTTTTTTTTTTAAATTCCACTTCAAAACACTATTTGTTGTTAAAATTATACCTGCAAATATTATGGCCAAAACACCCCAAAAGGATTCACATTCAATATTCAAATCTGCGTATTATCAGTGGTGGTTTCCAAGCTGGGAGCTGTTGAAATTCATAGAATAATTCACAAAATTGTAAAGAAGAATAACAAACCTTTTGTTCTGCACAAATCTATTTTAGTGACTTCTGACAAATAAAAAAAGCAAACAGTACACAATCACCAAATACTATTATTGTAAGGAGAGTTTGAATTATAATTTTAGATAATGTCAGTCTCAGCCCAGCTGAATACTTATTGAACAAGGGAATGTGTTTTAGTAGAATAATCCCTGTAGTAAACTTCAGAGATTCTCCACCAGGAAAGCACAGAAACTCTTCTGGAGGCTTGCAGTGGGAGGATAACTTGCTAAAACACTTCATGTTGGATTTTTCTTTCATTTGTCACCCATTTGTATGTCTTTAGTGGCAGATAAAAGACTTGATAACCAATGGTCAATAGCCTATTACCTTAATTTAAAGTTTGTGCAAAGCAAAGAAAGGGTTCCAAACTGATACCACCAGGGAAACAGCATAAAAGTGATGAAAATATTCCATATCTACAGTGTATGTTGTGATTTCCCTCATTAGCCTATGTGTTTAGTTAAAAAGGACGCTGTCGAGGTTTGACTGATTAGTGCCTTTAGGCTGGTGTGAGAGCTGTCAATCAATACCCTCACCAGACCAGCACCCCGAGCATTTCAGAGCAGAGAAAACTGATATTTTTTTCCACAATTTCAATTTTATGCACATTTCTTTATTTAATCACTCAACTTCAGCTGCATGGTTGATAACACATCTTTCTAAGGTGTTATAAACCTATTTATTACTCAGAGTTTAACCGTTTTAAACCAAATCTTACTCAGAAATGCTTAGATATGGTTTCATATTTTATTTATTTTATTTTTTGCAAGTAAAGAATGTGGGTTTACATCTGTGTAGAGAAGTCAGAGAAGCATGATGATGCCTGCTTAATGCTTCAATGCATTCCTGTTTTTCTCCCCCAGGTTTAAAAATCCTTCCTTTCATTAACGGATCCCATCGTTCAACCTGGATTCCCTTGGTCAGTGGCCATGATGTAAAGCGCAGATTTTCTTAATAATTTGTGCACTCAGTGGAGGCTTAAAAAGGGATTTGAGGTAACCTCGATGAAAGAGACTTTAATAGATCTGGTATGAGAGTCCTCTTGCATTACATTGCTTTCGAAACTGGCCGATCCGTGATCGGCTGTAATTAAGTGCTGATTATATAACACATCTGTCGTCAAGAAGTTGTTTCTGGGGCTCAGTACAAGTCAGAGTGGACAAACAAAAACTTCCCTAATGACATCAAGATTTCCATGCATTCTTATACACACACAAAGAAAACACGCACCGACTGTTAGCCTTTGACTTCCCTAAAATATGAACAAGTGATGTAAATAGTCTTTTTCTGTGATCTATAAGCAGACTGGTATTGTATTAAAAGGAAGGATGTGAATCTCAAATTTTAATGTGCCGTTTTGTGAGTGCATGTAACATTGAAGCCACAAGTTTGAATGCGTGTACCCTTTTCTGCAGATGTGAAAGGTGGCTCTTTTACGTGACCAGACAAAATTGCAGTCGCCATGATATGTTCCCTCAATTTTATTTTTCAGGAAGTGGTACATCGGAGCATGTGCTTCCTCAGGAGCTCATTGTTACCTGAGAAGCAGAAGGAAACAACTGCAGTTCCGACTTGATGTGTTTTGGTGCCTCTTTGGCTTTTGTTTCTTGCAATACAAAGCAACAAAGGAAAATTCAATTCAATTCAATTCAATTTTATTTATATAGCGCCAAATCACAACAACAGTCGCCTCAAGGCGCTTTATATATTAGGGTAAAGACCCTACGATATAAACAACAGTTATCAGCTTGTGAGTACTCGTGTGTGTATATGTTTTCTATGGCTTTATGTGGTTATTTATGTGTATCCAAGCAATGTATAGGGGCAGTGGTATGGAGGTTTACGCATAATGTTAAGACTAGCATAGCAACCTCCAAAGATTAAACATCGTGCATTTTAATGACTGTTAAGAAATTGTATAACTGACTAACGTACAACTAGAGTTTGAAGACAGGCTACTCTCAAAGGCACATCGAGAAGGCTGCTATCACGCCCTCATCATTCAAAACAAGATTACACTGCATACACTTCTAGAAGTTTTCACCTTCTTTTTGCTACACTCAATTCCACATATGAAAAATGAACACCTTACTGTTTGGTTTTTTTTTTTGTTTGTTTTTGTTGCTCATTAGAAGTCCTGTTTTGAGTACTTGTGTGCCTGTGTGGCCACTGGGGGCTCTTCCATTAAAGATTGCTGTTTTGTAGATGGAGATACAGCTCTCATCACCAGTGATGATTCTCCACCTTACGGTTTAGACAGTTTGACACAGAAGCTGATGTCCATACTGAAAGTTGCAAGTATAAGTGGACAGAACAGATCACGCACAGGGTGATCTAAAAACAGTAACAGCACTGAAAGTGGTCCAGAGGTGCACAAGTAGACAACCTCGAAGAGGAGGTCAGCCAAATTTTTTTCATGGGCAGTCAGGTATTTTTTTTTTATTTTGCCTCATTGAGCACTTTGGATTCTGTTTGATAAACTGATGCAACTTCATTTTAATCATACAGTCATCCTTATAGTTGCATTGCAACCCTGGAAGTCATGTGATAAGGTGAAATCCCACATACTGTATAAATCTACCCGAACAGAATGGGGCATTTATTAAAAGAGCGTACCTCTGAGAAATTAAGTTGGAGTTCTCACAAAAACTGGAAAACAAAGGCTATAAATTCTGTCAAGAGAGCTAGAGGTGATTATACAATCACCCGCTGATGTCATGCCATGCTCCTCTTTTGTTGGACTGATAGCCAAGGTAGCCAGCTAAATGGGTGAGTGTTGAGATACCAAATAAATCAATATGTAATAGTGATATAGCTATTTATTGCTTGTACTTATCCAGGACTGAGTGAAAAGTGGGTGATTTTAGACCAAGCCCCAAACGTCAGGTCTGAGAGCACTATGGCTGTAGATTGGTCATACAACAACCAAACTGTTGTAACTGAATTTTTATTTTGCTTGTATTTTATCTCAAGCAGACAACTGAAAGAAAGAAGTCTTTAGTACATTAAGAGTTAGTTCTCCTGTGGTTTCTTTTTCTTTCTTTTTTTTTGCAAGGGTCTGTATTGGTCTTGTGATTTTGGTTTGGAGATTTTGGGGAAACTAGCAGTGTTGAATGGGGTTGGGGAGGTTGTTGTCTCCCTCAGGGGCGTGAGGGGGTTTCTCAGAAAACACTGCCAGTCACGTCTGGCCCTCTGTGGACAGTAAATTACGCTCAAAGCCGGAATGCTTCCACACAGCAGCCCCAGCTCCCTCCTTAGCTGGAAAGGCAATACGCCACGTACCCTGGGCGGTGGGACCACCCAGGAGGCATATGGGGTCACATACACACTTCCACAGAAAAACAAATAAGCATGTGCTCGAACAATCACATATAACCCCACAATCAAGCACATGCAGAGCAGATACACACATATATAAGCCAATATGCTTGTCCTCTGGGATGTGAGGTGGGATGGTTTGTGGCACTAAGGGTGAGGGGGCACAGGAATTTCACAACAAGTGGTGGTTTCTGTGGTATTCAGATCCCAGCGAGAAAAACCGCTGAAACTCCCAACTTCCTCTTTGGCAAATATCAAAGGATGCTTGACCCTGCGTGTTCAAAGGAGCTGTGGGCATGTCAGGCACTCCAAGAAAATGTCTCAAAAAAAACTGGTAAAAATAATTTAGATGGAAATAATTCACTAGTTATTGCGGTTTGGGCAACAAGCTGAATAAAGGTCAAGAGAAAGAGGGAAAACAATATGAGGCCCAGAATGCACCTAGAGCTCAATAACAAACTGTCACTCATATTTGTTTGTTGGTTGGATGCCTCAGCCTATGAGGCAAACTAAACTACTAAAAGATGGAGAGCAATTCTGGGCCAGCTGCCATGTGCAACTGTGTTTTGTTTTCCTAAATTATGTTGTTTTCGGGAAGTGCAAAGTGGAAATCAATGCAAAGAGAAGCAGTGATGTTTCTCAACAGCTGCTCCGAGTAGCCATAGATATCCTTGGTTTCAGTGACATTTTTACAACAGTTTACACGACGATCAAAATCTATAGCTGCAAATCTGGGAATAATATTTCAAGTCAATGTCTAACCTTTGAAAATCTCCAACATAAACTTTTCTTGCCTTGATATCAAGTGGGAGAGAAAAAAAAAAGAGTAAAGATATGCAAAAATAGGAGTACCCGCCTGCACAATCCACAGTGTGTTTGAATGCCATCAGCGTCTTACAACTAGGAAACAAATATTTCAACTTTCTATAAGACAGCAGGACAGTATTAACTTGCCTGCTTCTTTGCAAACAGCTGCGAGATCTGCTCCTACATAACCATGAGCGGCGTCCGCCAGCTGCGTCAGCTCCTCTTTGGTGGCACTACAAGGCACACATTTCAGCTGCTTCTGCAAAATATCTGCACGCTCGGCAGCACCAGGAACTCCGACCTGTCATCATGAAATCAACAGCACAGAATAGAGATTAGTAAAGCACATCTTTTGTACTCAGTACAAATTCTTGTACACAAACTCAGACCCTCAGAAGAAACTTGCGCAATTAAACAGCAATTCTTCACAAGTAGAGTGATGTTGATTGGAAACACACGGCAGTCTCCCTGGTAGTACGTACCTCCAGCTCTCTGTCAAAGCGCCCTGGCCTGCGCAGGGCAGGGTCAATGGCTTGGGGCCGGTTTGTGGCCCCCAGGACCAGCAGCTGACCTGAGTGACCCTCCTGGAAGGAGAAGAAAGAAAGGAGGATCAGGCAATTCTGGGATAATAACATAGTTTATAAATGTGTTATGCTGCTTCAAGGAACAGAAAATCTCAATATAATCTTGAATAATCTTGATCAGGGTTTCAGCAAGTTGACTTTATAAGTGATAAGTAAGACATGGCGATTTTATTTTCCGTGTGCTGCAGCCAGGCAATCCTTCCAGGTGATGTCATACAGATACTCAATCACTGAATCAGGAAGGAAAGTCACCCCACAGTCCTGCCCCCATAATTAATACACATCCTTTTTTTTTCCATTCTCAACCCCATAAGATGTTCATGTGTGCTGATGTCAATAAAATTGCAATCTGTATCTTAAGCATCTAGCCAGTGCTGCAGAAAGGAGCTCAAACTGCACTGGGATTTTCTGAAGCTAAAGGTATTTTCAAATGCAACATTTCAACACTTCCCAGTAGCTGTATTTAAAGTAAGACTGAAGAGAAAGATGACAGATAATTTTCAAGGTTAATGCCTGCTCAGCAAATGCCTGATGAACTGAAATTAATTTAATGCTTGACTAAGGATTTTTTTTTTAATCACACAGTTGATATGTGCATCATGTGTTGTTGAAGTGAACTGGTTAATTAATATTGTGAAATGTGCTTGACAATAAAGTCAATTCAATTTTTTTTGTGTTATTCAGATGCTGTATGAGAACAAAGGACAATTTAAAGTGAACCTATTCTGCTTTTTCTTATTTTCTGTCATACATATACTGTTACAATGCTAGATGGCCATATTAAACATGGTAAAAGTTTCAAATAATAAGGTCAGCATATGTGCACGTAATCCTTATAAACCAAAAGAAAGAGCCAGATTGCCCTAAATCCTCAGTTTCAGACTGTTTTCTACTGTCTATTTAATTTATTTACCACTGTGCAAGAAACGCAACATAAAATGTAAAATATCCAACATGATATACAAATACCTGCAACAAAAACACTAGTGTTTCTCAAGAAAAACATCCACATGCCAAGAGAGCAGACTGCAGTCATCTCAGGCAGCCAGAGGCCTGCACTACGAAGGACATCGTTTTATCCAGGTAACTACGGGATTAACCCTGAGTTTTCTGTCTTACAAAGGTGGATCATTTCTTACGAGGGTATATTGCGATGCTGCAAACCTAACTTGCTCCAGATTAACGATCAGCAGCTATGAAATTATCACCTACTGACCAATCAATTCCCCGGAAAATAGCATCAGCATTCCTGGGAAATCCTTCGGACCTCTGTGTGCGGATGGAAGGAGATACCCTGGAGGGAAGACACCTTGGGTATGTTGAACTCACTTCACAGTACAGGGCCCAGCTCTAGCTGTGAGCACAGAAGCCTCACACACCTGTTGTTCAAATCTGTTGTTGATGCACTCAATCAGAAGAAAGTTACCTTAAAAGGACTGGAAAGGGAGCTAAAATGGATTGCTTCAGACTGAGGATGAACTGTGGGGCTACAACAAGGCCCAGAATAAGAAAAATAATGATTTTTTTAAATCATGAAGCATGCAAAGCCATTCTAGTAGACTCAAAATATAAAAATCTAGAGCTGTAAATGCACATAATAGGTCCCCTTTAAACAAGTGCAGGCTATGAAGTGGGTAGTTTTCACTATTGTGGTATTGTTTAAATAGTTAATTTGGCCTGGGGTAGGGCACGTTGTGGTATCCACATTCACTCTTAGGTTAGGTCAAAGGTAGTAGTCTTCAGTTTGAATTTAAGCCCACTTGGCAGACTCGGGACACTGGTTTTCAGTATTTCATGTGTCGAAGAAATTTTTCAAAGCTTGACAGAATTTCTGACCCCAGTCTGATGCTAAACTTGGCTCAGTTCTGCATTTCCTGGGGTGGTCTGCCTGCAAGATGACAAATACTTTTTCCACCTTTCAATACTGGAGAGAGGATTGAAACACAAATAAATTACAGTGCAAGTAAGAATGCCGTGGAGCAGGAAGTGCTTTCTTCACATTCCACAAACCAATCAGTAATGATGACCTTGGTTTGGAAAACAGACAGGAGCTGGGAGCAAGAAGGGAGTTAGTGTATCTGTGTAATATCACCAATCCACATGAGAGCCTTCTCTGCCTGGGGACGTGAAGATTTAGTTTGCTAATAAAGTTACGGCAAATTGTCAGCTCATGGCAGCCTTGGGTGATTTCTTTCCCAGACTCCCACTGGGGGTGTGTGGGGGAATCATCCTTTTTCTCATCAGGCACTAACACAGAGCTCAGAGGACAAACGGCCCCCGAGAGACGCAACCCATAGTGTCTGAAGGGCGTCCAGCATGCAGAGATGGTTTCTGCATGACAATCTGTATTTGCAATGAGGACAGATTATGATGGAGCCACGCTCAGCTGCGGAAAGCCAAAGCATAAAGACCTGTGTCTACTGAACAAACAGTCGCTGCTCAGTGTAATCCCAGCCTTCCAGCAACAATCATGCTAATGTAAAACAGACTGTTGTATTCATGTATAAAGAGAAGACATGTGAGCATCCTTTTTGTGCTGTAGGCTGGCAAAATCCAGTGAGGATGACTCAGTGAAATTCCAAATAACTGAAACTTTAAAAAATGCTCAACAGTATGTAAGGTTACACAGAAAAGAGCTGCCATTATTTTATCCTAATAATCGGTGTCTAATGGAATGCATTATTGTGACAGTAGAGTACAATTACTCGGATACTTACTGAACCAATCCCATCCATCAGAGTCAGAAGAGAAGCAACAACTCGTTTCTCAACCTCATTCTGAGCTCCCTCTCGCTTTGGGCACAAAGCATCCAGCTCATCAATGAAGATGATCGCAGGCTGCCTATCAAACCAAGTAAAATGTGAGATAATCAGTACTGTGCAAAAGTCTTGAGGCACCCCTCATTTCTTTATATTTTGCTAGGGAAAGGAGAAATAGGTGCAGCGATTCATTGAAACATTTGAAAAACATAAATGGAAATACATATATAGTACATATATATAGTATATAAGACTAAACAGAGTTTGTATAATTCTAACGGCCTTGAAAGTCAATATTTGGTATGACCACCTTTACTCTTCAACACAACTTGAACTCTCTTAGGCAAGCTTTCTTGTAATTTCTTTAAGAAGTCTTCAGGAATAGCTCTCCAGGCTTCTTGAAGGACATTCCAAATCCCACACTGCTTCAATAATGTTGAGGTCCGGGGTCTGAGGAGGCCAATCCATGACTGATAGTGTTCCATTGTGTGTTTTTCCACCCACCACTGGCTGAAATGCAGCCCCAAACCATGACAGAGCTCTTTGGGAATCATCATGTTGGTGCAAAAATACTATTTTCTGCCTGTCAAACCGTGTTACTGTTGGCATTTTTCATAGATTCAACTACAGAAATGGGAACAATTTATGTGTTTTTGCAACAGGCTGCTTGTAACAAAGTGCCTAAAGATACAATTAAAAACTGGTTCTTTGCTAAGTTGTCTGTGTAGAGACAACACTGGTTCATTCTATGAGTTAGGTGCATTTTTTTATGCTCGAACGATTCATAGGCCAGTGTTAAGCGGCCTTAACAAACAAAAAAAACATTCCTCTGAAAATAGTGAGGTACAAGGACTGGACTGAAAATAAGTGAAAAAGCAGCCAATGTCCAAAGAAAAACTTTCAAAGAATATCAGAAAGCCTGAAGAGCTATTGCTCAAGACCAGTTTAAAAAATTACAAGAAAGTCTGTTGCCTTGGAAGCAAAATATAAAGAAATGATGAGTGGCTCAAGACTTCTGCATAGTGTTGTACTGAACACTAAAAAAGTGAAGGAAAATCCAAAATGTTTGCTGAATTTCTTTTGAGGTGCATCTTATTTTTTGTAATTTATTTTTTACTAATAGTCCAGTATGAAAAAAAGTATGATGGTGCCATGTCAACTGTGACAGATTATTAACATTAACATTATTAACATTAAAAAATACCTCAGATAAGGGAATCTAGGGTTTTGTTTATACAGAACTATAAGTGAATGTACTTATGAGCACCGGCAGCTCAACTAAAATACTAAAATTTACCTCTGAGATGCTTCAGTGAATATCTGTCTCAGCCTCGCTTCTGTTTCACCGTAAAATCTGTAAAGAAATGAGACAACATGCTTCTTTAAGTCAACAAAACACTTTTCCCATTTAATCTGTGGCTTGGGGTCATGCGTAAGGTGGTAAAAAAAAGTCTTCCTGTCATGTATACAGACTAAATTCTCCCCCAAATACCACTGGTACAGAAATCTGGTGCCATGAGGTCTTCAAGCCATATGACCATACTTGCTCATGATCTCTGGGCCATTTATCACTGTCATGTGAGCTCCAACTTCATTAGCTATGGCTCGTCCAATCATAGTTTTTCCTGTGCCCGGGGGACCATACAGAAGAACTCCTCTTGGAGGCAGGATCCCTGAGTTAGATAACAGCTTAAAATTAGAGTTTTGATTTTAACTGTAACACCTTGAATCATAATGAGACCACTGGGGGTCTTAGTTTTATGTACAACCTGACATACCATAGTTGGAAAACAGCTCAGGATGTTTCAGTGGAAGTTCAATAGTCTCTCTGATGACATCCAACTGGCTACTGAGTCCACCAATCATGCTATACGAGACCTTTGATCCTTTAGCATGTGCATCTGGATCCACCTGCCCTGCTCTGCTTTTAAAACTGACTTTGGTGGAGCAAGACAGACAGTAGAAGGTGTCAGTACTCAAAAAACCAGCAGGGGGTGCTAAGGAGACTTTCTCTCCTTGCTCTGAGATGAGTGAGCTCTCCAGACTGACAGCAGTCTCCACTGACCCTGTTGAGGGATTCTGGAAGTTGTAGGAATGAGCTACAGGGTTAGGGTGTGAGGACAGTAAAAGAGGATGGGCTGGTCGGCACGGGGTGCTGGCTGCAGGACCAGGCTCTCTAGGCATCCCTGGTGCTACATCGTTGTTGTCAACAACAGACAGCATGCTGAGCTGCAGCGAGAGGTCAGCTGACATGGAGTCAACCACAGAGGTCATCACAGAGGACTCTTCAGTGTCAGGGCCCGGTCCAGGGAGAGGTTCTGGTCTCTGGAGGGTGACGCCATCCTCTCCTCTTATGGTCTCAACCCGAAGACTGCATGAGCGGCCAAAATAACTCAAGGAAAGGACGTTCCCTGGCAGAATGACGTTCCCATCTGATACAAGACAGACAAATACACAGTAGTTATTCCAAAAAAGGAAAATATCAGCTTCATTATTTAAAAAAAACTATGAGAAGTACAATCAAACACACTTAAAGTACAAGTCTTGAAGTCTAAGGTGCATGAATAATTTACTGTATAGCAGGAAGGGAGCAACATGCATTTGCTTTAAAATATTAGTACCTTATACATCAAAACATAAAATATACTTCACACATATGATAATATGCTACTTTATGCAAACAAACTAACTTGTAAAAATGTAAAAAATAATTTAATTTGTGGCAGAATTATGTATAAAAAGGACAAAGTCAGATGATTTTAAAGTATGTGCTTTCTAAAGAAAAGCTTGAAAAATTACAGATGTAAGATGAAGTGATGATGATGATGAAGTGATGAGCTTACCCAGAGACCTCAGGAAGAAGCTCTTGAATTCATCTGTGTCTAGCATTTCATCTTTTGACCTGAAAAGAGTTAGACATAGTTGGGAATCAACCAGACACATTTTTATATGTTTTCTCTACTAGTCACAGATTATTGACATTTGAACTGCAGTTACATGTTGCTTCCAGCAGATGGCAGCATCTACCTTAAATACATAAAAAAGTGGTTATCAGCGAGTGATTTTTAAAAGGTATAAATGCATATTAATTCAGTACAATACAGTTAAATGAATAGCTGAGTTGAACAAAAACAAAACATTATAACTTTGATCAATGTACAAAATATTGCAGGACTGTTCATTTGACAGTACTCATTTTGCTGGATATACTTTAACTGGCAGCTGTGTGTATAGTTACTGTAATGTAGTACAAGCTCAAGTGCAGAGCAAACTGCAATATTAAGTGTATGTATATACTACAGACCTGTTGTACATGAAAACCAGATTAACTTTACCTGTTAGAGAGAACCACCTCTTCAGCCTGAAGCACAGGACCTGCTATCGGGTGCAGCATCACCTCATCACCAGACTTTATTTTCAGGTTGCTCTGAGCACACTTTTGCAGGCCAACTTTTCCACCTGGAAAGGAAGCAACCGGCCAACCCAAGCATACCTGAAAGCATCAAAAGGTATCAGAGAAGAGAAGAGAAGAGAAGAGAAGAGAAGAGAAGAGAAGAGAAGAGAAGAGAAGAGAAGAGAAGAGAGTACCTCTTGTTGTCCTGTGGGACTCGTCAGCAGCACTGGCCTCCCGATGCATACACTGGCTGATTTCATTGAGTTGAGGCTGAGTTGGGCTAAAGTTGATCTGCAGCTTTTGGGCGTTTTGTCATCAGCTGTGAGACAAATTAATACAAATACAGGAATTTAAGAAAAAAAAATTAGGAACGTATCTGTTGTGAAAAATATCAAAAATATCTAAAAGCATCAAAAATGAAAGTACCTATTACTTGTTAAATTATTGATTAGTAAACATGATAACAAATGATTGAAATACTGCAATTTGTCCAGGTGACACACTACATTTCACCTCATGCTTGTATTACACAATTTGAATGTACTGACCTCTTTAGGTTTAACAGGAAACAATTTATTGTTGACGAGCCCAAACAAGACAAACCACTTTCCCAAATTTCATAAATGAACCGGATTACAACAGTTAAAGGCAACCAAACAAAGAGCATCTGTCTGGCTGTTGGTGCTGATACCGCATTGAAGTAAACTGGCTAAAGAAAAGGAGGGTGGTGGCCTGAAACATTGTCCAGCTAGTTAGCAGATGGACTAGTTTATTGTTGGTAAGGATGCTTGGTAAGGCTGTTCTCCTAATTTCGTGATGACTTTCAATTCTAAAGGTCAGATTTGTAGTTTTCAAGTCTGTCGCAAAGGTTCTTCATTAGTACCCACAACTTCATTTGTTGTGGAGATGGAGATTCAGGGTGAAAAACAAGAAATTACAACAGTGTTTTATTTCAGATTCAAGACATCTGAACAAATCAATTAAAACTAATGATCATAACATCAAAAATACAGCATGAGTATAAGAAATGCCAAGAAGGTAATGGCAAAGTGCTCTTGCACACATAAACACACCCACTCACTCAAAAGCCTGCATGCATAAAGTGCACTGTCTGGCAGCAGTGCAATGGCTGCAGGGATCAAAGCATTTCTGTACAGTTTTATTCTCTGCCTAACCAATGGTGGCAGCGAAAGGAATCTGTCGTCTCATGGTGCTCAATGTAGTAATGTAAACCCTGCAAAGTTACAGACAGGACCCAATCACCAATCTGCAAAAAACTGTGACTACCCATTGTGGAACAGTTTCAGAATAATGTTCCTCAATGTAAAACTGCAAAGAATTTGAATATCTCATCATCTACAGTACATAATATCATCAAAAGATTAAGAGAATCTGGAGAAATCTCTGTGTGCAACGGACAAGGCCAAAAATCGATATTGGATGCCTGTGATCTTCGGGCCCTCAGACGGCACTGCATTATAAACAGGCATCATTCTGTCATGGAAATCACTGCATTGGCTCAGGAACACCTCCAGAAATCACTGTCTGTGTGCCATTCACAAATGCAGGTTAAAGCTCCATCATGCAAAGAAGAAGCCGTATGTGAACACGATCCTGAAACACTCCCGTCTTCTCTGGGCCCAAGCTCATTTAAAATGGACTGAGGCAAAGAGGAAAACTGTTCTGTGGTCAGATTAATTGAAATTTGAAATTCTTTTTAGACAACATGGATGCCGCATCCTCTGAACTGAAGAGGAGAGGGACCTTCTGGATTGTTATAAGTACTCAGTTGGGGTGCATCATGGGGTGTATCAGTTCCTATGGAACTGGCAGCTAGCACATCTGGAAAGGCACCATCGATGCTGAAAGGTATATCCAGGTTTTAGAGCAACATCTGCTCCCATCCAGACAAGGTCTTTTTCAGAGAAGGCCTTGGTTATTTCAGCAAGACAATGCTAAACTGCATCTATTACTGCATCTATTACAACAGCATGGATTCGCAGTGGAAGAGTCCGGGTGCTGAACTGGCTTGTCTGCAGTCCAGACCTTTCACCAGCTGAAAACATTTGGTGCATCATGAAATGAAAAATACAACAAAGAAGACCCAGGATTGTTGAGCAGCAAAAATCCTATATCAGAAGAGAGCGGAACAGCATTCCTCTCCCATGAGTCCAGCAACTGGTCTCCTCAGTTCCCAGACATTTACGGACTGGGATGCTACACAGTGGTAAACATGGCCCTGTCCCAACTTTTTTGAGATGTGTTGCTGCCATCAAATTCAAAATGAACTAATATTTTTCTTACAATTGTACATTTTCTCACTTTAAATATTTGGTATGTTTTCTGTGTTCTATTGTGAATAAAATATGGGTTTATGAGATTTGAAAATCATTGCATTCTGCTTTTATTTACATTTTACAGTGTCCTAGCTTTTTTGGAATTGCGGTTGTAAAAGACACAAACTAAATGACATACAAAGATGATATATAAAAAGAAGAAAATAGCTGGGAGTGGAGGAGTTCTCAGTGCATCATGGGAAATCTCACAGCAGCCTGAGTCTATAACAGTTTAACTAAAGGATGGTTTCGGGTCACCCGATGCAGGTCTAACTATAAGCTTTATCATACAGGAAGGTTTAAGCTGGATCTTAAAAGAAAAAAAAGAGTGTCTGTCTCCTAAACCCGAACTGGTACCTGGGTCCACAGAAGAGGAGTCTTATAATGTTAAGTCAAAGGTTAATTTGAATCTACGGCTCTCTGGGGAGCAGGTGGACCAGCAGCCAGTAGCATCAATGAGTGCAGCAAGAACCATGGCAGGTCTTCCATCTTCATACTGCAGATAGCTTCATTTGCATTACGATCAACTACAACTGATAAAGCCTGTCAAACGTTTAGGCGCATGTCTTCTCTTCTTACCTTTTTCAATGAAATCGATTACAGTGAAAGAGTTGCAGTTCGAACTTTTGCAGCTTCCTCCGTCGACGCCAGATGTTTGCAGGCTTGAAGAGTCATTTGAGTCCTCCTTCACTAAAAGTGAACTATCCCCTTCACTCGCTTTTTTTGTTTTGCTTTTATTTTTCTTTGAAGACATTTTAATTGTGAAAAGCTTCTCCACGTGAAAGCGCAAACATGTGTAAACATGAAGCGGCGTCGTAAACTTCCTGGGTAATGTTTAGTCCCGCCTCCCTTTACCGTAAAACCTTGAATATATGAGCTCTGGCTAACTTTTTCTGGCAGGTGATGCATATTTTTGTATTGTATCGTAAAACGGTTATGTGGTATTTAAAAAAAAAAAAAAAAAGCTATTAGAGTGTGAAAATATGACATTTGAAAAATGTTGGTCTTAGATGGAGGAAAGTTATATAAAAGAGCATGAAAGTCACGAGAAAACTATGCAAAATTCCATAGGAACATCCTATAATTTTAGACATTCAATTTTCGAAGCTAGAAACAACACAGAATCAAATAAATAAATGTATGGCATTTATGGTTAAGATGCTGTCTTCCATTCGGCATAAATCTGATAGGCCATGCAGCTTATTTTTCATAGTTTTCAAATATTATTTAGGACATCTTGTTAGCTTATTAGCTGGTACAGGAGCTGCAGTTACAGTTTGGACAAAAAGGCTGAATGCAGTGGTTAATTGGCATATTTAACCACTGTAACCAGGTAAATTTAACATCACATCTTAGTAATTATTAGCTAACGTAGATAAACTGGCAGAAACGTGAATGGGGGTTGTTACACGACTTGTCCGGCCTATTTTATCTGTTCATTACGGTATTTATGCAACGTCCGGGACTGACGTTTACGCAACTGTGCTGCACTGCACAAATACCGGCTGTCAACTGAATATATTCTGCCTTTACACGGTTGTTTGTGATATTACTCTAATATGGCTGGCTGTACCTTTGTTTCCAGACTTTTGCCGCTGGCGAGAGGACGCCTTTGTAATAAAATGTCCTGTCCCGCACGCACGGCTGCCCGTGCCTTTTCGTGCACTGTAACTTTTTCACAGCTACAACAAGTGCAGGGGGGCAGCGCTTTAACAGGCAAAGTGGATCGATTCGGTGGAGTGACCGTGAACCTGGCTGAGATCGGACTGCCGGTGGACATCAGCGAGAGTTCATTCAGCAGATTACTGCAAGGTTTGTTGTCCTGACGTCTGGCAGATGTGTAGGAGGAGAATGAAAGCAATGCACAGATCGTGTTTTTCTCAACAACCCAAAAATCATTAACCTGCCTTAATCACTGACCTTTCAGTGATCTATAATAGGCTTGCACTGTATGTGCTTCAGGTACCTTCCATATTTGAGGCTAAATTCCTCATGACATCTAAATCAAAAGAGTATATCTGAGGTTAAAATTTTGCTTTGAAAGTCTGTTCTCGGTGTGGTGTTGCTCTGTGCAAAAGCAATGGATGGTTGGATAGATTTGCAATACATAGTTACTATCATTATTACATTGTAATTACCTTTAAAAAAAACTGCAGTACCTAATCAGAGTTCTTGGTCAGGGGTTTAGAGTTATGTTAGATAAACATAATCACTTACCTACTGCTTTTTAAATATGTGCCTATTTCTTCACTAATCCCACTTAGGTTAGTTTATTTCAGCAGTTCTCTGCTTCATTTAGGCAGCACTCACTGTCTCCCTGAAAGGCAAATTGACAGCTCTCAATTAGCAATTGAAAGTGTGCGTTATCTATTTTTTCTGTCTGCATTAATCCAGTTGTTCCAGGACTCATCTTTAAACTCTGCTCACATGAAGGCTATTTCCAGAAATGTGTCTGCTGTTTGTCATTCTCTCTTTATCTTTTCCCATCTCTCTTGAGATTATCTTCAGAATTCAATTAAGTGGAAATGGCTTTTAAAAGCTTTTCACTTTTCATTATGTCACTTTTGCCACATATTTCCTGTTTCTTTGCACACACAATGTTTCAATAAGACAAAGACATCATGGGAAATACACAGTTAAAAAAGCTTTTGAATGCGTGTTAACATGTGATCTCTGAACTGTGCAGATTCTGTAGCCCAGTGGAAAGCAGAGGGGAAGGTAGCGGTGTGGCTTCGAGTACCCATCTCACTGAGTCGATGTGCTGCTGCCGCCTCGGCTCATGGCTTCACCTTCCATCACGCCAGAAACGACCATGCGGTGCTGGCTCTCTGGCTGGGAGAAGGGGAGAGCAGACTGCCGGGTTTTGCAACTCACCAAGTTGGAGTGGCAGGTAGAGATTTCTATCCTGAAAGTACAAACTCTTCTCGATTCTGGAAACCGATTTGACAGACAAAGTCTTACCTGAGGTCCCTTTATTACCTTTAACAGAGTGGATAGAGCATTTGTGTCAAACATGCAGCCCACTGTGGGCCAGAACCCACTGGATCACTTTGCACAGTGTAAAAAATACAGGTTGTGAAGGTTTTGTGCTTTTGTAGATCCACTGTGATATGTGATGGATGGTATATAATTATAATAAGACATATTGTTTAAATTGCACTAACATTTTAAGATATGTCAGGCTGTTCATCATCTGTTTTATGAGCAGATAGTTTATTAAATGAAAACATTTACTTGGACTTTACAATAATAAAAAAAAATATATTATACAATTGTTTCACTGGTCCAGCCCACTTGGCATGAAAATGGGCTGTATGTGGCCCATTAACCAAAGTGAGTTTGACATCCCAGGGATGGAGTTTGCTGTCACAGAGCTGAAGGAAACCATGAGATGGAGTTCTAAGAAATCTATAAAGTGGAGTTGAGATTATCTGGTCAAAGCAGAGAGAGCCAGAGAGAGCTTATAGAGTAACTGAGGAATGAGTTATATGTGCTGAAATATACGTAACTCATAGATATTTATGTCTAAGATTTGATGTCCAATCTTAAAAAATAAACCTGTAGCCTTTTGAGTTCAGTCAGCTCCAGTTATAATTATTATTTATATCCTACAGTATGCTCAACAACACTTACATACAGTACATAGTATAGTTACATCAAACTTTAATTACCTTAAGAAAATATCATTGTGGAGCTTTAGGAGATTAAATGAAATCTCAACTGACAGAAAATTTACTGATAACTAATGTATCCCGGTTGTCATAGTATAGTGGCTGGATATGAATTTCTCAAATAGAGTTATACTGGTATTTTTTGTTAACAGAGATTAATCATCTATTTTGATTGTGTGGTTTTATTTTATTTATGTACTTTTTTATTTATATTGATTTTTATGATAACAATAAAATATTTATGTGTAAATAATATTAATAATAATACTATGGTATACAATATTATACCATGAAACTGACAGAAAATAATATTGTGATGCAAGTTTTTGGTCACACCACCCAGCTGTACTGATAACTATTTTGGTAACAGATTAAATACTAATTAGCCAAAAACTAAAAACTCCAAATGTTCTCTGGTTTCAGCTTCTCCAATGTGATGAATTGTAGCTAAATTTTGTTTTGATAATTGTAATCAGAGACTCTTTGGTCTTTAAAAATGTCATCTTTGGCTTGAAGACAATGTGTTGGGCATTTTTTGCAGATTTAATTTTCCAGATGAAAATTATAAATGAAAAATAACCGTGACTTGTAACCCTAAAAAGCATGCCATTTCACTGTTATATAAATACATAGCTGTATAAATCCTACATTTATTCATGTTCTAATTGTCAGTTTTTGAACTGAGTATCTACTCTGCACACTTTACTATGCTTGACTCTTATTTAAAAATGTTCATGTATCAAATTTATATAACGTCATCTAATAAACCTAGAAGGAGGTACAATCAAAAAGTTCTTTGTCTCTGTCCATAAAAATCTAAAACCCACCTCTTTTCATATTTGGCAGATCTCCTCTTTAAGGTAATCTCTTAGGGCTTCACTGCAATGCTTCCAGCATTGTTAATTATACAGTATTGGACCATTCCATGGAAGTCCCATTCTGACCACTTGAACTTGTGCGTCTGCAGCTTGCACTGTATCTCCTCCAGTGTTTTATGTCATCGACCCTTCGCCTTCAATTTCCTTGTAGGACAAGTAGAACAGGTGGTAAGCAACAACTGTTTGCGGCCAAAACACTTTTCTGTGTGCCAGTGCTGGATTGCACAATGGGTCAAATGTTCTCCCTCAGGACATCATAACAGAACTTCATCATGACAGTCTGACCCTGAGGGATGAATTCATAACACACAGCACAACCCTGTGAATGTTGAAAAAACTGCAAGTATCCTGATTCTCTCTGCACAAGTCTGAGGTCCATGGAAAAATTGCAGCTGTGCATGAGCAAGTGGTCAGAGCAAGACTTTCAGACGGTGATTAAAAAAATAGCAGCAGAGCTGGAACCAGTCCAAAGGGGCACAAGGAGATGACTTTAAGGGGGACAAATTTAAATCCGTTTTGGTTTTTAATTTTTATGGGTAGAACGACTGAACCTTTTGACTATATCTTGTTGCCTTCAGGCATTTTTTTAAAGCTACCCTTCGCTGTAAAGACTTTGGGCTGTGATAGACAGAATCTCATCTGTGATTGATCGAACTGACCAAAAGCTTCTTCAGCCCAAAATTTATGTAAGCCCATCAGTGATGACAACTGCCATAATCATTTATTTCTTATAATATAAATTAGTGCGTTGCGTGTTAGAAGTGGTTGTGTAACAGAATCTGATAGACGTGACAAAATATGTACAAGTGTTGAAAAATCTAACTTTATTCTGTTGCCTCTTATAAATCATTTTTAAATAGTTGAAGCTGGAGTAAACTGTGACTTACGTTTGGTGCTCACACAAAACACCAGTAGTTTATTATCATTTGGACAAAAGGTTGTTTGTCAGTTGGGATATTCCATTTTTCAACTTTGGCCCATTTCACTTACGTAAATGGAAATTCACTCATCAGGACTGTGAATGTGAAGAGATCAACAGTAGGAGGAGTTGCTCACCCTGAGTGCTAACTTTGTGATCGTCCAGCAGAGGGCAGAGTGCCATTTATACCTTTACCAAAGAGTAGATGCACTTGAAGCATGTCAGAACATGTCCAGAGCATCTTTCTGAGGAATGGGGACCAGAAACTCCCTTTTTTGATGCCAGAATTGTTTGATGATGAAACCGAGTTCAGGAATCTGAAATACACAGTTGTTTAGATTCCTATTTGCTTGTGCGTGTCCTGTCTGTGGCTCTTGATTATTTTCACAAAGATACAACACACACTAAGGCCAAAAGTATAACTCGTGATTAGAAAGCAGTCATCCAGTAAACTCTCTGTCATCCATACGTATGATGTCCTGCCAGACTCAGCTTTTACTCACTTAGAAAGTAAAGAGGTGACTTTTTCACATCTTATTGTAGTTTTGGCCAATACACCTAAACAGCATGGTACCCACTAATAACATTGTAGTGAGAACTGAATGCTGTGAGGCTAGGAAGACTTTTCAGTGAACGCTAATGAACGTTACAAGTAGTTATTAGGAGGATTTTTCACATTGCAGATCTGCCTGATAAAAAGTTAGCTACGAGATCTTTTCTACAAACCTGGGTTGGCCCGCTTTAGTGTCCATTGCAAACCTGTGGCAGTCTCCTCATTTTGATCCCCTTTAACCGTATCAGAGCTACTTATGTAAACCAAAGGTTTCCTTTCCTTGTTATTTGTGAAGAAGCTAGAAAATTCACTTTGTTCAGCAGAGTTAGCAGAGCTTTTTCAGTGCTCCAGGTAAACTACTTTCCTTGTCTCTGTGGTGCAGTAGAAAAACACTTGTAATTAACTGACCCTCTCAAATATATGTTTTTATATCACAGACCTCAGTATTTGATATCAGACAGAATTGTCAGCTCATTATACGTTTCTGGGTTTTAAGAGTGGAGCAGAGCCAGTTATAAATAAACTACAGTGTTTGTCATTATTACTCCTTTCTTCTTCTTTTTCTTCTTCTCCTTCTTCTCCTTCTTCTTGTTCTGTCGTTATTACTCCTCCTTGGTTCCAGCGCACAGCTTGAACCTGCTTGTCAACAGTTTTACAACAAGAAAAGCTCCGATTCGTAATGACCTCATAATGTAAAGAAGAGACCATGAACCTGTAATTACTGCTACACCAAAAAGAAGTAGACAAAACATGCATGAAATATGAATTAAGTGGCATCAACTATAACCTCAAGTGATTAACATTTTTTTGTTTTGTTTTTTTTTTACTATAGAATCCACAGTTTCCTCTGATGGTTGCTTCTGGGCTTTTTGTCTCATACTGTAATTCTTTTTTTCCCCCCTTGCTCCTCATGACCATTTTATTTCCTGGACTGAGGGCTACATAATGATAGCCTCCCTTAGCAGAAACCAGGCCTCCTCCTGCGCCATATGGCACAGGGACTGGGGATGACATCAATTTCCACTTGGAAGTCCAAGTCAAGCCTTTAGGAAGACCCATCCCTCTTTACGCATCTGTGACATTCATTTAAGGAGGCCTGTCCCGGTCGGTCAGACAGAGCAACCGGAAAAGAAAGTGGCTCGTTTTTCCTCCTCCTCCTCCACCTCCTGAACTGTCAGCAGCGGTGCATAGCTGCCTCTCTTAGTCACTACCTGTTGACAAAAAAAATGCTCAAACACGAGAAAAAAAACTTTAAATGTTGAAGTGGGATGTCAACATCTTTCTCAGCTGAGTCATTCAGACTCTGTTTATCTGTAGGAAGTAAAGAAATGAGGTCTTCCACATAAACAATTTTTAGTTAATCCCCTGCTTTCCGAATTTGTCAGAATCTGGTCCTGTTCATTCAGAAGAGTCACAGTTCAACCATTAAAATTTGCTGTGTTCTTAGCAGCAATTCTGTATGTATTCATTTTGTTTGGAGAAGTGAGTTTGGCCATAATTACTTTAAATGTAGTGCTGATGTTAAATCAGCTAACATCAATATTTTATACAGTATTAGTGGATCACATCACTACTTGTGTCTGAAGTTCCTCATAGTCACCAATTCTGCAGTTGCTATCAGCTTTATGGAGTTTTATAGGATCTTTTTGTGATTTTTTTGTTGTTGTTTGTTTGTTTTCTGCCCTGCTATATTTGGTAATGTCATCTTAGTTTAATTTTTGATTAAGAACTGTCCCTGCACCACATGGCACCAAATGGCAGACTCACAAATTTGTTTCAGTAGCTCATGAACCAGCAACGAAAGAACCAATTTTGCCCCTAAGGAGTTTTATAAGTGAACAAAGCAGAGCTAAAAATGAAATCAAGTATTAGACTTAAACTCACCGGGTGAGCGATAACTTCAAATGGTTTCTTATTTGGTTCTATGTCTGCTGCAAAGCTCGCCTTATCAACGTAAGGCAGTAAATATGTCATTGTTGTGTTTACAGCTCATCTTTGCTGCCCCCAAGTGGCCAAAAAACAAACTGTACGTTTACCTCTGCAAAGGCTAACCCTAAAAAAAGACTGTGTGGGACCTCAATAATTCCAATGCATATTGCAAGTCACTTTAGGGTGGCTCCTGGGAGGAGACACAAATCATAAAAAGAAAAAAGGAAAAAAAAAAAAAAACAACCTGCC
>VUQI01023382.1:13767-23985 GCA_015106735.1 Paratilapia polleni
CAAGGCCCCCCCCCCCCCCCCCCGAGGTTTACTTGTTCCTGCGTAAGGGGTGGAGTGTGGATCCCATACAACTCTGGTTACACACAGATACACACAGACACTCTCTCTACTTAAGCTGCAGGGGGATTCACAGGGAAAGTCATCTCCAGGCATCTCAGACACAGAGGATAACCTGACAGTATGCATTACAGGTCTGTATGTTAAATCAGAACTGTTATATGTACTTTGTATGGAGGTCTTCAAGCTTGTGGTGTTATGATTGAACATGGCTAATACTTGGTGGAGATGCTATATTGCTGACAAGCTGCCGATGCTTGCTTTTACACAACATGGAAACTCTTTTGTATCTAAAACCAAAGAAAACTCGTATAAAAAAACACCCTGCAGAGTTCTGGACATTCTCTTTCCTGAGTTCAATTTGCAGAGTTTGTCACAGCCATTGCTGAATGATCTGGCCTGGCCTGTACAAACAGTTGGAAGAAACTAAAGCCTAGCATGTCTAGATCCTCCCTCACCAGAGTCTCTGAGGAATTGTGGTGCGCGCTCTGACAAGCCCCTCATTTGTTGACTCAGGGAGTGTCGCCAGGCCATGCTGAGGTGGTGACAGCCTGTGTGCTGGGGAGGAGGGGGCCTTCGCTGACTGAATATTTCACTGCCAGGTAGCCATGTCAACTTCTCAGTGTCCAGGCCTCTGAGCCATGGCAGACCCCTTAACAGGAAATGTTGTTCCCTGCAAGTCCCCAAAATGAGGGGTCTGACTCCCTGTCCATACGATACATGCTGGCTGCAACCCTAGCATGAAGAGGGAGGCATGCTCACTATAGGCCATGAGAAAGGAGTGTTTCATTTCAAATCAGAAGACAGGGCAGTTTCTACTCGCCTCCTTTGGTGTGGCCCCATTCACAGGAGCAACTCCATTTCCGTGAACCCACCCCTCCCTGCAGCCCATTTACAGCCAGGCTGGAGGCTAGATAGAGTTGTATGTGTGTCTGTGCACATGCATGTGGACAACTACGTGTGCTTGTGTGTGTTTCTGACCAAGCTTGGATCTTATTACAGTTTGATCCCACTCAAATATTTCTGAAAGAAAAACAGAGGAGGGGAGGCCAGCTCTAAAGCCAATGCACACGCCCCACTGAACCTCTGCACCGCTCACAATGAAACCTTTATCTTTAAAGCTTGGACTGTTTGAAACCTCCATCATACACTCAATTCTATGCAGAGAACAACAGTGAACTGTCATTAAATTGTACTCCAGATGATTTTTTTTGCAGCCAGACTTAATTTAACCATTTCAAAGCCATAAACACAGGACGATGCAAGACTTGACGCTCTCTAATTTATTACAGTGAAAATACTGTGGTTCACAGATGCACGTATTCGTATTTAACTTTATATACTCAGACATGGACACCTGGGCAAAAACATGGACAACCACAAGCAAACACATCAGCATGGAAGACATTTATCTCTTATTTACAACTGAATGATTGGTCTTTATTACTCAAACTATCAATTGTAATCATAGTTCAGGGAAGAAAGCAAAGGGCCTAATCTGTTTATAATTGATCTTTACCACATGGATCACTTCATCTACCAGAAAGTGTTAGAATCAATCAGAGTAATAAGTGCTAGTGAGAGCTGATGTGCCACTACTTTAAACAGCTGCTCACACATATATTGCAAGTTAAGTCAAGAAAGAAATATAGCTGAAATTTTAGAATCTGATACAACATATGGCATTAAAGGATTAGAACCTGAACCCATATATGCACAACCACACAGACAGCATTTGACCATCCAAAATCATCCACTGTGCCAACAAAAGTTCGTGTTTAGTTTAGTAAACTGCTAATCAATTTCTAAAATCGGTATAAAACATTTCAGAACTGCTTATCTGGAGATGGCCCACTGCGAGTAAAAACACACCTACCTGAAAATTCCCCTGGTGTGATGTTTGGTGAGCTGGTTGCCTCGGTTTCAGTGTAAGACAATGTGGAGTCTGACAGATCTGTGGGGAATAAAGCAGAAATTAACCCTGATCTACTAACATGGATTGAGGCAAGTAATCCATATTCTTACTCATCATCAGCCAAAGAGATTCAGTGGCTACCTCTGTGTAGTACATACAGTACGGCCACGACCAACATTATTTAAACATTTAACCTGCAAGACATTTTAGTAATGTAAAAACATTGAGAAGTCTTTTTTCTTTTCTTTTTTTAAACCTTGCATGAATTGCAGTAGACTAATAAGATACATTAGCTAACCTTAATGCCTGCAATGCAATTGCAGAAACCCTGCATTGGTAGACATTTAGTTTCTCTGTAGTACAGCATATTTAAGTGATTCTGAGGACATAATGTTGAGCTCAACAGTAATAAAGATTAAAAAAAAGAAGTAAAATTAGTTAGCCCCCAAAGTCAGTATTTAGTAACATTATCCTTTGGTGTTTATGCCCTCCAATAAACGTTTAAGGTAGTCTCACAATCTCCTGACAACTCTCTTTGTGAATTTTATCCCACTCCTGATGTGCAAATGCTTCCAGCTCACTAATATTTGTTTTTCATGCTGCCACTGCTTTCTTTAAATCCTGCACAAAGCTTGATTTATAGTCCTGCGTTATATCCCCGTAGAGCCTAAGCCGTGGTGGGCGATGTCATTGTTTGTCTTTATACTTGTATGCTGGTGTGTCTGCACTGCTCTGCCACTTGGAGATAATAAATATTTAACAACAGTTACTTTAACTGAAATGAAGGTTAGAAAGAAGACTTCAGAACCAATCGAGTTTGTCCGAGCTATGAAAATGACAAAACGGCATATATAAACATTGGAAAGGTACTAGCTGTTCCATTAGTATTGTGAGCTAGATGCAATTACAGCCTCTTACACTTTGTGTAACAGAGGTATTAACCATGTGCTAATCAATACCCTGTGTTTACATGGCATATTACTACTGCATCGCCGTGACTAGTAGTCACTTCTCTGGGAAGTTGCATGTTAGGCGGCGGCGTAGGGTGCTATGGCACTGAACGCAGTATTATAAATCAAGTTTAACACTGTCAATTTGATTTGAATTTAAAACTAAGATGCTCACTTAAAGACATTCAAGATTCAGTTCCTTGTAAGTCCACTGAGGGAGGGACTCGTCTCCATGTTTGATTGTTGTTGGTAGATGGTGTTCTTCTTGTCGTCCTTCCTACACTGAACATACAGCTGCTCCAGTTTAGTCTCTCACTCAATAAATGAGACTCCCAGGACTCTACAGGCTGTGCACAACCAAGTCAAATATTCTTATAGTCTGTTCTGATACTTTTGTTCCTGCCTTCTTCACGTCCTCCTTAAACTAAGCATGCCTCTTGGAACCTGAAGTGTCTTGGAAATCTTTTGTTAAATCTTTGCCGGTTTGGTATAATGAAATAACTTCTTTCTTCACTCTGTCATGATTGCTACTCAGCTAAAGCACCTGCATAGATACATTTGTATCACTAACACACTATGAGTGAGTTAAAATTGAATTAGGAAAAGATTAACTGCATTTTGAACCCAATTCAATGGCCTTAAATACTGGTTAAGTGATTCAAAAACAGCAATAATAGAGATGGGTTGAATCATTATGACATGACTGTAATACAAAAAAATCTATATGATTATATCATTCAGTTCAATCAACTCATCCAAAGGAATTTATAACAATTCTAGATCATCAGAAAAACTTTAACATGCAAATACATACTGAGCAGGGTTGAATAATTTGGGCTGTACCGCTACCTCCCACACCATACTATCTGCCCTGGCTCTAGCTGGCATGCTGACGTTATGCCACAAGCTGGCACAGGTCTCATCTCAAAGCTACCATGTAAATTGCCAGTCATGGTGCCCTATTACAGCCATTACAATTCTCCACATTACTTTATTCGCATTCCATCCTGTTAAAACAGCGACTGACCATGCCATTTGCAATTTACAGGCTCCAAAGGTCTTTAATTATTATTATTAGTAAAAACTCATTACAGATCAGTCATTACCACTGTTCACAGTTCACAATCACAACACAGAGGAGCAGATACTAACAGCAGAATGCAGATGAAGATGAATAACTGAGGTGCCATAGAGTTCAGCTGTGTGTTTGTCACTTACCCAGTGGCTTGTGTTCTTCATTAGGGGAAAGCCTCGAATAAGGGGGTGGGGGTGACTCTATAACACAAAACAGTAATGTCAATAACCTTATAAAGGGAAAAAAGAAAGGTGAAACATAAGATCCCCAGCTTAAGTCAGTCATGTGTAAATATGGACTGAATGACCTAGGTTTTAGAAGATCTAACATTTGTAATACAGTGTTTGGATTTAAAGGACTAATTTAATGTAAGAAGGAAAGCTGTTTTAGCAGGTGAAAGCTTCTGACACTGGTGTAAATGTTTAGAGGCTGGTAAATGTAAGGTTTATGAACTCTATACTTTACACAGGCTCTTATACATATAATGATCTAGTATTTAGATAATGCTCCAGTATCACAGTCCTATCCAGACATTATATGTGTGAAGTCACGTTGAGTATTTTCAATAAAAGCAAGAAACATAGCACACATACACAACTGAAATCAAGCCACAAGAAAAGCTTCAACACAACATTTCAGAGAAAACAGGAGGATGTTGAGTCTTACTGCTCTGTCTGCACTACAAAATCAAATCATTTTCTTCACAAGCTAGTTAAAAAGCTAATAAAGCCAATACAAAACACTCCTTTCATTTGTTTCTGTTATTTAAGCACATATTATTAAACTTAAGCAGTCATTAATATGACCACAGACTAACCATAACTTTTAGTTAAATATGAGTAAATCTCTGCTTTTTAACTTCATGCCGTTCAAAGACCTTGATTTCTTTCCAATAAAAAGGAGAAATGAAGAAAGCAACTTGCACAAGAAGGAAAGCACAAAGGAAAGAAAACTTTGTGAGCACACAGTGACCTCGCCTACAGGGAAAATGGGAAGGAGAAAAGCATAATAGCAGTGGGTCCTTTAAGAGTGGCGGCAGTAATTGCCAGGATCTGAACTCAGTCACTCAGATACACAGCTAGTCAGTCTGGCGCCAGTAGTATGCAAACTGTATATTATCACCACTCCTTCACCTAAATAGCATGAGGGGACCTCCTCAGGACAAAAGGGCTTTTAAAGCGCAACTTGAAACTGATCTCATTCGAAAAGTATAATGCCTGGCAAAATAAAAGGGAAAAGTTTTTGTCCACTTCAATCCAAGCTCTCTGCCTCACATTATATGAAGTTCTATCCCTTGAAAACTCATGCACAAAACTTGAAATAGTATTATATTTTTAGATAAATCTTAAGTAGGCCGAACTGTAGTTATGTTTTTAGTTTAGTTTTACAAAGGGCTGACTTCTTTTTAAATTAAAATCTATTTGTTTTACTAAGTTTTATTCCTGTAAAACTCTGTTTTTTACATTCCCATCTACAAACACTGTCAAAACCCTGTGATTAAGGTCTTGATTCAAAGCCCCCCTTCGTGAATAGTGTGAAAGAAATACCAGCTCTATTGGGCCACGCATGAGCGCATGTGAGCTATGTCTACTACAAGCCTTAGTCCCAATTTGGGGTATGTGCCTCTCTCAGTCTTCTTATAATTCATCTTGGTAGTTTCAGTGGGAAAAAAAAAACCAAACAGCATAACCTCACATCCACTTCAGCAGATGGAACAAATGTCATACTCTGTCTATCAAACACATCTTATTCAAACCCATAAACACCAAAGTTTGTCTGCAAACTTGAGGTTACATATAATCATTTCTGATTGATTTGGACAGCATGTTAGGACGAGAGGGCCAAAATCCACATCAGTTTCCCCCATTTGCTCAATATGAATTCTGATATTGTTAAACTTGTGACTTTGAAGTGCTTGTCACAGCCAGCTGGCTCTAGTAAACATGGATGTTATGGAAAATCCTCCTCCTGTGCCAGTGAAGGGACAGAAATACTGACGCTTGCATCTTTACACATGATACCAGGCGTTGTCATCGGGTCAGCGGGGTCGAGTAGCCCTGCGTTTAAGGTTTTCCAAATCATAGACCCCCATCTGCTGCCAAAATTTAATCTGTTTAATAGAGGTCAGGGAGGTTCTGCCATAGATAGCTGATTGATTGTGGAAATAAAGCTTAATCTCCAGCACACGCCACTTAAAGTGACATATGGCAGCAAGTCTGTACCTCTGAGTGACTCTAAACAGTCACAAAAACTCAAAACAGAGGTACTAGCAATCACACTGAAGGCACTGACATGTTCGGACACACTATACAGTACACACAGTACTGCATACATGGATAGCGGAACAAGCAAACAAACTCTCCTTTATTGGAAACTTGATGTCACAGGCCATTGGAGTGAGCTCTGCAACAACACAAAACTTTCTAGGTTAAAACTGACAAACATTATAAACTGATGAATAACTTGCACAGATTTTGGCATGTTTTTAACAAACACTGAACAAATATAATAAAATTAGCCAAGGTATCACCTGAGTAATGTGTCTCACATTTATGTTTTGTCAAATCTTCCTGCATACCCCTTGCTCACACTTATTATTATTATTGTTCACCTTGCAGTAAGGATGACTTTGGTAATCATTAACTATTTAATCAAATGACTAACCTTTCTCTATCTCTGTGCATGAAACTAAGCCAAACAACACAGGACAAATACAGCAGTGTGACAAAGATTTTCAGGGCACATTTTCAAGGCTCACTGCTGGTCACTGTAATATGACTTCTCTCTTTAAATCAAGTGGTACATTTTGAAATTTGAATGAAGTTGTTGCAGTGTCTGCAGGATTTACTTGTGTTTACAGAAAAGAAGTATGTTCTGCAGTAAAGTGAAAAGGAACTGCACTTCAAGACAAATAACTTTGAGGAACCCTGTCATGCAAAAGCAAGTGTAGATACCCAGATGTTTAATGGCTGTTTGTCATTAAGCTACCATGCAGGCCTTTATGGTACTATATTACATGCAAAGAGTTTGTGTGGCAGATTGTTTTACCTGGCCCACAGAGTCGACTGTAATGATAGGGGTTGCAGCATACTGTTGGACTGTCCAGGGCCCCAAAGCTCTTACACTCACAGAGCGGTTTGAGCTGGGCAGAGTGCTGGAGGTCAGACCAGCGGTACAGTTTACACACAAGCAGCTGTGGGGATGCCACATGGCCGCCCAATCTCAGCTCTGTTCGAGAAATCATAACACAGTCGCTCGGCATCCCTCCTCTGGACTCCACTGCTTCTAGTAAGGTATCCAGCGCTTTTTCCTTTAGCCTTTTTAAAAGAGAGTATGTGGCTGATTTCAGTTCTTGCTCCAACAACGTGCGTGGCATCGCCTCCTGCGCCTCGGGAGAGCCACTATCTCCTGGTCCAAGGTTCCTCAGCCCGAAGTGACACGACCCTGGATCCCCGGTGCCCTGAGCCGTCTCTGGACCCCTAAGCTCGGAGTGGTCCCGGTCTTTAAATAAGCAGCACGTCACCGTCCTGCATTCGCTGTCCTGTATCGAGCGGGGGCTCCCCTGCTCCTGGGCGCACGCGGCACCCCCATCTTGGTCCGACGTGACCCTCAAGCCGCTGCTCTCCACGGGGCACACCCCCCCTATGTCCCCGACAAGAGACCCGCTAGGGGTCATCGGTCTGAACTCCGTTTTGGGAATTTTCTCTGGGTTGTAGCTGAACAGATCGTCCCTACAGCCCTCACTAGTTTTGCCAATTCCATCTTCCCCTTCTTTATCTGGGATCAAACGGCTTCTCCAGAGTCGCCGCACAAGACCTGAGCGTTTCGTCCTGAACATACGACAACTTGAAAATCTATAAGGTTTTTTTTTTTTTTTTATTATTCTTGTACTGATATCGTAATATTAAAGATACTTCTCCGGTCTTTGCAAAACATTAATGAAGGTGAAATGCCGTGCAATGCATGCACAGCCAAGTGACGAGCATTGGTGGCAAAGCCGCAACATTAGAGTGAAGGATATTTTGTTGCATCTACAACAACATAACCGCGCAACAAATGCACTGCACCATTCCGATCAAAAGGCATTAATTTAGCCGATTATACTGTAAATAAAGAAGCAATGAAACTGGACCGCTGTGGAATGGACTGTTTACAGCCTATGTTTCTGACCAGCGAATAATAAAAAAAAAAATCAGAATACATAAAAACATAAAGTAATATACTCTATAAGATAACCCAAAGCAAGCAGCCTTCAAAGCTAGACGGCAGCTCGCAGCCTGAAACAGTTCCCGACTTTTAACAACCCCAGTTCTACTTTCTACACCGGCACGTAGAGCATGAGGTACTTCGATGCGTTTTAATCCAGAGAAAATGCACCACAAGTCAGGATCCTTGCCGTCTGCTTGAGATGTCAGTGCACTTCTTCTCTTTTTAAAATCCAAACAAAACATCCATGTGTGCTGAAATGAGCTTTATGAAGCCGATCAATCCGGGGCTGAATAGAGCTCCTGCTTCTCTGCTCAGATCTAACCCAAACTGCAGCCCAGGTCCCTTTCTTTCTCCGTTTCTCGCTCTTTTTCTTTCTCTCCCCCCCTCTTCCTCACACACACGCACACACACATACACACACATACACGGGGCCCCCGAGGAGAGCGGTGGAGCCATTGGCTGACTACCATCATGTGCTAGTCTAGACACTTTGGCGGCTGAGCTGCACTGATTGTTGCGCAAACAAGGTTTCAAGTTTCTTAACTCTTAAAGGCGAAACACCCATCTCTCTTTTTTAAGTTAAAGTTACAAAAACTTATTTACATCCACTGCATCCAGTATGTAAAGTTTGTTTAGAAAGGAAAAATGGTCAATTGAGAAACATATGTATAGATGTGTGTGTGTGTGTTTATTATTATTTCCCCACTGAAGAGTCGGGTTATTTTCATTGTTTTTTTTTTCTTCTTCTTTTTTAAGAGTCTGAAATATGGTTCATCAAATGGAAATTACTGGAAAATAATCTAATAAACTTTAGAGGGGTTATGAAGAGTGAAGATAAAGCGTCAACATAACATAAAAGTAATAGGACAAGAATAACGACGTTCACACTCATCCGTCAACCTGCCTTTACCTAAACAGACAATAACAAATAACGAAGCTACACGAATATGTAAAGCATGCTGTGGATGCGGCTACCTATGTGGACATAGGATGATTGACAGGAAGATTTTGCACTAGACGTAATTTTTGACCCATTGACCTCATTAAGAATGAAGCACAGGCTCTCACTGAAAATACATGATATTTCTGCAGTATTGTAATAACATGCGTTGTTGGGTATTACAGTATTTTACATACGATGAATTTTAGGTCAAGTATGTAAAAAGCACTAAGAATTATGTTAGAAGTTAGAAAAATTATACATATTATAGTAGGTTCCGTTTCTTACCCAGGGCCATGTAGCTGGTTCTCTGGCTGCTTTGTGCGTTCAAATGAATACAGTTTTGCTTTTGGACAGTTCTCCTCTGTCTCCTCTGTGTTGCTACATTAGAATCTTGCAATTAGTATGTGGAAAAGTTTATCTTGGTGGTTTTGTTGTGCATATATACAGTATATAAATATATATATATAGCGCAGTCCTAGGAACAGCTAAGATATTGGCAGGATCCTCAAGCTCCCAGGCCTCTGGTGAGAGGACTCGAGCTTGAAGGATAAAAAGACCACCCACAGGGGCAAGTGGGGAATTTTACATATACATATACATATATATATATATATATATATATATATATATATATATATATATACATATACACACAAAGTGCTTGACAAATTTATTAGACCATCCAGCATCACAAAGTGCTTTAATGTGGACTCTTTCCTTTTCAGTGAGTTCTCGATATTTAACCATTTTGAAAAGGAGTGAGGAATTTCAAACTGAATTCACGTTTTTATACCCAAATTTGAACCGGCACACTGGACTTCTCTGAGATGTCAGAAATTAATCAAACATAACATTCAACCAAAAAAAAAAAACTTTTTCTGTTCAGGAATACAAGTAAATAACTGTAATTTTGCATCTTAATAAAAAAATAATAATGTGCTTTACTATTTTTTCCTGCTTTTTTGTAAAACAGTAAATTCAAAAATTCATGGATAACAATTTTAGCATTAAAAATATCATTTTGATTAAAGAGTTTGTGCATACTGGTGGATTAACCATTACAGAAACA
>VUQI01023400.1:2068-20015 GCA_015106735.1 Paratilapia polleni
AAAAGCGGGTTTAAAAAAAAAAAAAAAAAAAGCAGACAGATTAGCACACAGGATCACGTGACAGCTGCATCTGAAATATATGGAGAGCAGATGCATGTACGACATCAGCATTGGTGTAGGACCATGTTGGCTGCGATGTTATCACCGACTGAAGAGGTTTGAGAGCCGAAAGAAAGCTGCTCTCTCATTGAGAGATTAGATGAGATCAGACCAACAACCATTAATGCTCTCTCACACACACACAAGAGCACGAACACACTGATCATCTGACACACTAGAGAACTAATCTGCCCTCAACATCTCATCAGCTCTCTATACCCTCTAACCTCATCTACGATCGCGCACACACACACACACACACAAATACCCAGGGGCTGCAGCATTCCACCAGCCTGTTCCTGAAAACACATCCTGAGGAAACCGCTGCCTGTGAGAGGCAGGGTGGTGAGAATCAAGTTTTCCCTGAAGGGGGGAATTGCATGATTTACATTTAGAAAGGTTTTTGTGTGTGTGTGTGTGTGTGTGTGTGTTTTGAAGTCATTTTAGGTTTTCAGACTTTGTGTATGTCTGCATCTATGTGTTTTTTTCCCCAAGTTCAGACACAGCTACTTAGATTCAATCACAGAGAACAGGTATAATAAAAGAAACAGAAGATACATGATAAAGACAGATGGAAGAGATTATTATTTTTACCCTCTCATTGTTCTCTGTGCTCTCCTCCATAATTCCCACCAACACAAATAAGATTCGGCTCAAATAATTCAACTTGGTCACTGAATATAAAATCAATTTTCCCTGCCAGACGTGGTGAGCGTAAAGCAGGCATGGTAAATGGATAAGCAGCTTACATGCCAGGGTGAACCCACACTTCTATTGCATACAATCACTGAGGGACAAATTACGGTGAACCCTATTTGCGCATTCATTTGTGTGCATGTGTGCGTGTTAAAAACGGACAGATGTAGAAATACGTGTTTGTCCTCTGCGGTGGTATTTACACATCTCTCTGTGAAGGATTGAATGTGGAGGATGAGATAAGACAGATTCCTGCAGGCGTCTCACCTTCTCCTCTCTGTCCTCTCTTTACCTCACAGTGGGCAGATAGAAACTTGTGTTATCTTCTCTGTTTCAGCTCACTCTTAAGAGAGAGAGACAGCATGGGCTCTGTCTTCTTCTAATAAACAGGCACACTCCCATACACACATCTTCCAGTACATTTTTTATTCCGTACGCGTCTCTCTGTTGTCTTGCTAGACGTGGTCTTGCTCTTAGAGGCTGTCCTCTCCATCTTGGCTTTTTGTGAACACCATACCTCTGTACCATCCCCACAAAACACACATTAACAACACTACTACTAAACAAATATTTTGATATGTAATTTTAGTCATGTCAGATTTAATGTTGTTCTGTCAGGCAGTTCACCACTTTAGGCCTGACCATAACAACCCAGCAACTATTGGGTGGACAGACATTTTTTCATAAACATTCATGGTACCCAGAGGATGAATCCTAAGGACTTCCTGTCTCTTTTCATCTAATGTCATCATCTGACTATATATTTACTTTTCCAGTATTTTTTATTTATAATCAAATCTGTACTTTAGAGATGCACTCATTCAGTGCTAAAAAATGTTGGCATCCTCACATGCCAAAGAAACAATTTGAGTGGTACATAAACATTATACCTGTTAAATACAAACAGAATATCAGCATTGTCATTGTGACTGTGTTAGAAAGCATTTGGCTCTCTGCATCAGTGTCCTTTGTGCTTAGCTGTAGATTTATAACATTTGTTGTTTAGAGTCGTGTTGAAGGTGTTTCCTTTCAGATCGCAAAACTCGTGAAGGAGAGCATTTAAATACATCATACACAATGATTCAGGTTTGCAGTAGTCCTTTTTCGGCTGAACATATTAATTGCCAAGGCACATCATTTTTAATTTGCTGAAGGAAATCAAAGATGATCTGAAACCTCCAGCTAAAAGAATTCATGAAATATCAGCGCACCAGAACTTCTTGTAATTCCTCATTTTTGGCTTCTGTTTCTTGTCAAGGAGTCTAGCGGGGCTTTAAAAAAAACTTTATAAACAGGTAAACCCCCACCCCCAAAAAAACCAAAAACAAAACAATAGCCTGCCAACATCTAAGTAGACTAAATCTAGGGTACCAGTCAGAATTCAGAGCTAAGGTGGCCCATGGATATTACAAATATGTCTGCAGCACCCTTTTAGATGGGTACAACAGTGCCATCTGTCTTTTAGTTTCTTACTGTCACTCGGTTACAAGGAACCTTGGTGTGATTTTTCACTGTGCTTTTAAATTTGATAAACAGATTAACTCTGTTTTTAAAGTAAGCTTTTTTCAGTTAAGGCTCCTAAGTAAGGTGAAGGCCTACCTCCCTCCTCATGATTTTGAGAGAGTAATTATTGTAATTCTTTGCATGTTGGCCTTGATCAGTCGTTACGTCGCCGCCTGCAGGCTGTAGAAATGCAGCAGCTTGCCTTTTAGCAGGAAAGAAACAGCGTGATCACGTCACAGCTGTACAGGCCTCCCTACACTGGCTTCCAGTCAATTTCAGGATACAGTTTAAAATTTTATTACTTGTTTTTAAGAGTCTCAGGGGTTTGGCACCACCCTACTTAACTGAACTGAACTACAGCCCCACAGCCCCTACCAGAGCCCTGAGATCTACGAACCAACTAGTCTTGGACACTCCTAGATCCAGGCTCACAAAAAGACGTGACAGAGCCTTTTTGGTGGTGGCCCATGATCTTTGGAACAACCTACCCTTACACATAAGAGCTGCCCAGTCATTTAATCATTTTAAAACACTGTTTAAAACCTGTTCATTCTTGTTGGCTTTCAGTTCTAGTTGAGCAGGATATCATGGCTTTTCATCATGCCAGCACAGTCTTATTTATTGTATTATTGTTTTATTTGATGATGCTTTTATTGAGGTTTGTGTTTTAATTGTGCATTTTAGTGCATATTTATTGTTGATTTAGTGATTGGTTATTATATGTGTATTTTGTATAGCCTGCATAGCACTTTAGTCAACTCAGGCTGTTTTAAATGTGCTATAGAAATAAACTTTGGTCAAATAAATGTAGTAGTGAAAGTCAAAAGTCAAATCAAATTAAATCAGAGTACAGTTAGAAATGTTACTTTTGTGAGGCTTGACATTGTGATTTTTACATGTTTTATTGAATTTCTAGCAAAGAAAACCTCTACTTTCAATGCCTCTCCTTGATCTACACAGTCAAATTTGTTTCCTGAGATAGCACATGGATAAAACTGAATAGGCTTAACATCTTGCCAGGCATCTCTGGCTCAGCACTACACTGGTTTTTCTCCTATTTGTCTGGAAGGACTTTCTCTGTTAGGGCGAGCAAGTTCTTCTCTTACACTGCTCTCTAACCTGTGGGGTTCCACAAGGTTCAATCCTGGGCCCATTATCATTTTCCTTTTACATCCATCCTTTAGCTGGCATCATTCAATCTTTTTCTGGCATTTCTTATCATGCTGATGACATTCAGCTGTATATGTCTTTTAAGCCTTGCCAGCTGGATAGGCTGTCCACCCTAGTTGACTGTTTATCTCAGATTAGTAACTGTCTTTCCAACAATTGCCATGATTATACCTTCTCCTGAAATACATTCAAGAATCAGTCAAGTGATTGCTTCCTTTTGCTCATCTCCAAAATCCAGCGTTTGTAATCTTGGTGTAACATCTGATTATTCTCTGGCTTTGATTCACATATAAAATCTATCTCATGGTCCTCTTTCTTTCATTTAAGGAACATTTCAAAATTGCGAGCTATAGTCCTCTGAACTAGAGAAAATTGTTTGTGCATTTGTGTCATCGCGCCTAGATTATTGTGCCTATTTACTGCCTTAGATAAATCATCTCTTTCACGCCTTCAAGTGATACAAAATGCTGCAGCCAGACTCCTAACGCACTCTAGTAAGCAAGCTCACATTACCCCCATTTTATTCTCTTTACATTGGGTTCCAGTTGATTTTAGAAATAATTTTAAAATTCTCATACTTACACACAGAGCACTAAATGGACAAGCTATTAGTTGTCCCTCATACAAGATTGAAGACTGGGGGGGCAGAGCTTTTCAGTCTGTGGCACCACGACTTTGGACAGTCTACCACTCCAGCTTCATTTAGCCAACTCTGTGGACTCCTTCAAAAAGCAGTTAAAAACTTTTTTTCTTTTTTTAAAATCGGGCCTTCTGTTGACATTCTTTTATTTATGTTTTTATCTATTTTTATTGTTTTAAAATGGTTTTGTATTGCTATTAATTGTGTTCTAATTTTCTATTATATTTTTTATTGTGATTAGTCTTAGTTTTTACTTATCTTGTTGTACAGCACTTTGTGACTTTTATGTCTGTGAAAAGCACTGTATAAATAAACTTTACTTACTTACTTACTAAGCAGCAAGTCTGATTGTGACCCTGTGCTAATCTGCACTTGTCTTGGTTGATTGTATTGGCATTTACCATTACTGAAATAAATTGCTTGTTTGTGTTCATTAATTTAGTGGACTGCTATCAGATCACCTTTAGAACTTTTCACTCTCATTGGCACTCTTTCCCTAATTGTGGTCTTGCACTAATTTGACTATTTTAGTAAGTCTGAGTCTTTGTCTTGTTCATGCAAAAACAAAAACCAGACCATCAATGATGTAGTAGCTCATCTGGCTCATGATCCATCACAATTTACAAGTTATTGTAATGTGTGAAGTACAGAAAGAAAGTTATAGGTTTTATGGTCATTGGTTGGTTGTACTGCACAAACTAATGAGAATTAAAATCCACTGAGATGTGAGGGAAGCTCGCAAACAGTCATACCCAGGACAAATTAAGCTTGTTTCACTAAAATCTGACTAATACTCTAGGAAGAGTAGCAATTCTTGTGAAAATGGAAAAGTGCCTGTAAAATGAGAAATATGACCTTGACCTTGAGCATAATTTGGGTGATCACTGTGTGCAAGTTTCATTAAATTCAGATCAGTACTGTAGATGGAATAGGGATTCTTGTGAATTGTGGGCAGATGGATGCCTTGCCATCGCATAAGCTCATCGGACCTTCAGCCAGATGTGCTAAAAATTCAGCTTTTTATATTAACCATAATTTTTCATGTGAACTTTAAACTAGAGAACTTAAAAAATATGTAAGCTAGACCTGACAGACATTTTTGCACATTTCTGCAGCTTCCAAGACAAAACAAGAAAATGAGTGGCAGATTAATCAGTGACTATCATTGATGAAGACACCCACACACGCTTCAGCTGCCAGCATGCTTCGTCAGACTTGCTTGTTGGTTGTCATCCTGCCTACAAGCACTGAACTTCCACTGGTTACAAATATTGTACAAACTGTCATACACGTGCTTGGTGCACGTCAGACTGATGCTCTTCTGAGAAGATCAGACCAAGAGTATGTATCTGAATTTGTATAAGTGGTAACAGGGAGCAGGAGTTAGAAGTTTAATCTGGTGAATTGACATCCTCTTGATGAATAATAGCATGGTGGACTAGATAGAGAGCTGACTAATTGGTTGATGAATATTGATCAGTTGTCTGTGAGAGGTTTATGTTTCACTTTATTGGCATTTCACAGCTCATGAGGATGCTGAATGTTGAATTATGTGTCAGTTTGTCATTGTGGTTGTGGTGGGGGAGGAGCTGTCACACATGATACAACATTAAAGGTAAAGAAAAAAAAAAAAAATCACCCCTTAGCTCCGTGCCTCTTTTGCTTTCAGTCTCTCTGCTCTGTTGCCATTCTGCTGCTTTACCCCTCTCACATCCATCTTCTTCCCTGATTACATGTTACAGCTACTTGTGATTTCAGCTGACCAGGGCAAAGTCATATATCTGAGCTGTTCATTCTATATACTGCACAAGAACAAAAAAGGGAGATGTGTAGATGCAGGCAGAGACGCTGGAAAGACCTAGGGGAGAACTGAGGGAAATTACTGATAAGAGAGATGAAGAGAACAGATAATTTAGCTGCAGTTAAGAGAGATATCACACTTAATTAAGGTTTTAAAAAGTGTGTGTCTGAGTGTGTGCACAGCCAAAGCCCTGGGCAGGAAGTGAAGTTCTGTCTAGCCTGCTACACAAACTAGTCAGAACATGGAGATATGACACAAAGCCAACAAAGCAACACACCTGGCAGACTAACGGTTATGGTCCCTAACTGTCTGCAGAGGATAGTGAGACACATTGAGAGACAGAGACATAGGTCATAACCAGGAGGGCGAACAGAAGAGAAAGACAGCATGAGTTAAATTTGGCCAGCAGATCATCAGGGGGGAGACAGATGTACACTCCTATTTTGTACTCTGCCGTTACAGATATGAGGACATAAGCAACTTTGACATCTCCTAAAATAAAATGAATAAAATATTCATGTGGTTGTATTGTAGTCCATGAGTACTGACTGATGCCACACACAGAGGAAGATGGTCAACAACACAGTATGAATACAGCATAAAAACAAAGTGGTCTTTGTTAGTTAACAGTCAATGTAATCAGTCTTTTCACAGTTTGCTTTTTGGCAGCACAGGGATTCATTTGAACCGATTCAGAGACTGAGAAGGAGTAAGATGAGATGAAAAAGGAAAGAAAACAGAAAACAAAGAGTGGTGCAGAGGTAACAGATGACAATGCAGAAGAAGATATAAACCCATGAAGCAGCAGACATCTTAGGATGTTGTTTTCAGGGTTAAATCTGGTTGGCCAATTGTTAGCCTTTAAAGAGACATCTTTAATGTCTAAATTTGGCTGTAAAGTAAAACATGAAAAACCAGGCTATGACAAATTTTTAATTCATATTTACTGATTTAACAATTTTCTGTTGATTAGATCTAAAAGACTTCTAAATGGTGTAAATTTTGCTATGAAATAGTTGTGACTGGACAATCACACATCTACTCCAGGTACACAGAGTAGTGTTATTGATAAACATTAGCAAAAAAATTTTCGCCAAGATCTTGTACTGGTGGTACTGATGATGGGATGGATATTCTGCAGCACATGGCAAAGATTCTCACTAGGGTTAAGGTCTGGACTCAGTGGTTGCCAATCCATGTGTGAAAATGATGCCTCATGCTCCCTGAACCACTCTTTCACAGTTTGAGCCTGATGAATCCTGGCATTGTCATCTTAGAATATGCCTGTGCCACCAGGGAAGAAAAAAAAAATCTACTGACAGAAACACCTGGTCTTTCAGTATATTCAGGTAGTCAGCTGACCTTTTTAACCTAGACCTGACCAACTGAACCAACACCAGATCATAACACTGCCCTCACAGGCTTGTACAGTAGGCACTAGGCATGATGGGTGCATCACTTCATCTGCCTCTCTTCTTACATGTTCCAGAGGGATGGTGGCCTCTGGAACATGTAAATCTGGACTCATCAGACCACATGAACTTTCTCCATTGCCCCAGAGTCCAATCTTTATGATCCCTAGCAAATTGGACCTTTTTCCCAATTAGCCTCATTGACGTTTTCTTAAGGCTACACAGCTGTTTAGTCCCAGTCCCTTAAATTCTCTTTGCATTGTACATGTGGAAATGCTCTTACTTACACCATTAAACATGTGAGTTCTACTGTTGATTTTTTATGATTTGATTTCACCAAATGTTTAAGTGATCTTCGATCACGATCGTTCAAGATTTTTTTTGACCACATTTCTTCCTAGAAGATGATGGTTTATGACGATCCTTCCAGGCTTTATTAATGCGTTGGACAGTTCTCAGCCCAATTTTAGTAGTTTCAGTAATCTCCTTGGTTGTTTTCTTTGTTTGATGACCAAAAGGCAGTAACATCTTTTCCATCACCATGGGATATGTCTTCCAATATGGTTGTTTAATAAAATGAGAAGCTGCTCACTGCATCACTTAGGATTAAATAACACTGCATAGGTTAGAGTTAAATAACCTGTTGCCAGCTGAAACATATTAATCACTGCAGCAATAATCCACAGGAAGGCTTTTACCCATTTGCTTGGTTAAATCCAGGTGGTGACTCTTTTTTTTTGGCCAGGCAGTGCATATCTACAATTAAATTTGTCTCAATGTGTATTGCATGGTGAGCTTATTTGCAAAGGTTTCTGAATAGTTAAATCTTACTGTTCCCACATAGTGGGATACATACATACAATATCGCCTCACGGTTAGAAGGATCTGGGTTCAAATCTGCTGGTTGTTGCAGGAGAGCAGATATGAAGAAAAACCCTTTCACTTTTCAACCAAATGAAAACAAATGGGACTTTTTTTCAAAGACCTAAAAAGACGGCTTTTTCCTTTTTAGTTTTCTTTTTACCAAATCCTAATGTTGTTTACACATCTGGCAAAGTCCTCTTTTCAAAATCTTTTTGATAGATTTTTTCCTGAGTGTGAAACATGGTACACGTTTTTACTATTATATACACATTAGTATTCATGCATCTGCATGAATACTAACGATATAAGAAGCTCAAGAACCAAACACAGCAGGACTACTCCACATTAATACAGCTTCTTTTAAATGAATTTCAGCATTGAGTGTTTCCACTATCAGATTCACTCAGTCATGACAGACTGCCAACTTTTTAGTGCCACTGGAAATCTTGTCCTCTTCTTACCTTACATAAAAATGATTTTATTCGGTGTGATACAGTAAAATACACAGATTTTAAATTTAAGAAAAAAAAAAAAAGGGACCAGTGATTTGGATTGTTACTCAACAAGAGACAAAAACTCATAGTTGAAGTAAACAAAATTAAAGATCAAAAGCTGAATCTGTGCATCTCCTTTTTTTTTTAGCCTTTATTGAGATAGGACAGTGAAGAGAAGACATGAAAGCTGGTAGAGAGAGCAGAGGGAAGACATGCAGTAAATAGCCTCGGAGTGAATTTGAACCCAGGTCTCTGCAATAGCCTTACAGCTCTACATGCACCCTGAGTCTGTGCATCTCTAATTGTTAAATCTTACTATTTTAATTTTCTAAGTAATATGTGACTATTAGCTCCTTGCACCTCTCACCTGTGGCTGCAGCAGTGGGAGCCTGATATGAGCCAGCAGCTGGGGTAGGTGTCGTTGCCGAGTGGAAGCGTCATGACGGACCCAGGTTAGCAAAGAGGTAACTACGGTTTCCTCATCTGGCACGTTGACTTCATCAGATGTGAGCAGCCTTTCCATCTCCTCCACCGGAAGTAACAGGAACTCCTGGCCTCCGACCACCTCCAGGAAGTGCTCCTGGGGGACAAAGAAGGTTAGAGTAAAACTGAAGGACAGATGAAATGGTTTGGAAGAGAGAGACAGAAGTAGGGGAAAAAAAGGAAAAAGAATGGATGAATAATGCATTGCAGAAAAAAGAACAACAGAGAGGATTTGAGTGGAGAGAGAAAAGGGATTAAGGGTTTGAAGAACACAAGAGAAGAGAAAAAAAGGGAGGAAATTACAGCTTGAGAAAGGTCAGATAAAAATGGAGAGGAAAAGCTACGAAAAAGAGTCTGAATGAGAGGCTTAGATTTATTGAAGTATAAGATGGGAAGCGAAGATGTGACAAAAATTAATGATCATTATCATTATCAGTTAGTCTGACAATTATTTGCTAAATGAACTGATTAATTGTTTAGTCTATTTGAAGCTCCTTAAACTGCAAAATTTCCTGCATGTTTTAATCAAATAGTCCAACAAGATACAGCTGATTACAAGACACAATCTTGTCAAATTTTATGTTTCACTTGATTTAAAAAATTATCTCAACATATTTTTAACATGGTATTATATATAAAATTGGAAAAATATGTAATAAAATGTGACGTGCATAAAAAGATAGAAATGTAAACAATGTAGAAGTCACTCTTGTATAGCTCTTACACAAAGGCTGCAATAATCCTGTAAGCTTTGTGAGTTTGAACATGTGTTTGACAGTGAATTACAGACACTGACAGTCACATCCAAATAAAGCCACCTTTATGACATAATTACCCGAGATTAAACCTTAACAATAATCCATTTAGGAAGAAACAGAAAGAGAGGAACAGTGCTACCGACAGAGACAGACACACAGAGTGACGCTGGAAGAAAAATGAGGCATGTAAAAAAAACAAGAGAACAAGAAGAAGAAAAAGAATAATCAAGTCCATGAAGGAGCTATTTCACCGTCACCATAGCAACTCTGTGCTGAAAAACAGCCATTGTGGCAATAATGATATGTGGTGCTGTTTGAATGAGGAGCCAATTTGTTACCAAGAATAAGATGAAGGCTGGGAATGACTGAAGTCTTCCTGAGTAAAACTGTACTGAGGTTAAAGGTGAAAGAATCCCCTTAATTGTTTTTATATTTCACTGTTAAGAGTCGCAGTCTACCTAAATCCGCATCATCACTTTCATTTCATTTCCTCAAGCAGTTCTTTCATTCATTTTTGTGTGGTGACTACAAGCGGTGGAGGTATACAAAGATGTGAACTGGCTTTGTACCCACCATGGTGTAGGCGTGAGCAGCCCGCTGCAGGTCGTGGCAGCCCTGAGCATCAGCATAGGAGCGGATGCCGAGACAGTTGGAGGGGTGGAGCTGCTTCATGAGGAAGGAACAGCAGGCCTGAACCACTGATGACAGTTGCAGCAGGCAGGAGGCTGACAACAGAGACTCAATTGTGTCTTCCCTCAACTCAAGTCGGCCTGCATGACATGAAGGGAAGAGTAAAGGAGGAAGAGGGAGATTATGAGGGAAAAAAAGATGAGATATAACAGAAATAATGTGTCTTATTGTATTTAAAAGATCTGGAGATGCACTGCAATCAGATCATGAAAGTGTGTTAATTTTTTTAAACAGAATAATCATGAAATATTTAGTTAACATAGAAAATGTAAAGGCAGCCAGAAATGGCTTCCTGGATAAGTTAGCCATTAAGCTCACACTTCTGTCAGCTCTTATTATAGACTTTTTTTTATCATTAAATCTATAAATCTCATGAGAACACTAAATACCCTTCAAATGTCCTACCCCATTTGTGGTGCAATTTCAAGCTATTTGATACTAATAAAGATGTAAAAACTAATCCATCTAAAAAAGAAAAAAAAAAAGAAAAAAAAAAAAGAAGAAGAATATCGTGAAAAAGTTCATTTTTTTGTAATCTAATTCAAACTTTCATATATTCTATATTCATTACACATAAATATCTATTTTTGTTTTAATTTTGAGTTTTTTGAGTACATTTTTTTTCAGACGGTATAAATACTCTCTTTTGGTCTAGTTCAGTACATGCAACCACAATCATGGGGAAGACTGCTGACATGGCAGTTGTCCAGATGATGATCATTTACACCCTCCACAAGGAGGGTAAGCCAGAAAAGGTCATTACTGAAAAGGCTAGCTGTTCACACAGTGCCATATCGAAGTGTATTAATGGAAGGTGGACTTGAAGGGAAAGGTGTGGTAGGAAAAGGCGCACAAGTGACAGGGATGAGCGCAGCTTGAAAGGTTTGTCAAGCAAAGCCGATTCAAGAATATGGAGAGCTTCCCAATGAGTGGACTGAGGCTGGTGTCAGTGCATCAAGAGCCACCATGCACAGACATCTTTAGGAAAGGGGCTACAGCTGTCGCATTCCTAAATCTCCCTGTCAACGTAGCCGTCTACTGGGAGATTTTAGAGCACTTCATGCATCCATCTGCTGACAAGCTTTATGGAGATGCCAATTTAATTTTCCAGCAGGACTTAGAGCCTGCCCACAGTGCCAAAACTATTACCAAATGCTGACAATGATATTACTCTGCTTGATTGTCCAGTGAGTTGGCTGGCCAGGTACAGATGAGAAACACTCAACCAAAAATTACAGATGAACTGAAGGCCACTTTCAAAGCAGCCTGCCACAAGCTGATCAACCTCCATGCCACGCTGCATTGATGGCATAGTTCGTGGTAAAGGAGTGCATAAATAGTCTTATCTGTGGCTTATCATTCTTTCTTAAAGATCATCCTTTTTTCTGTCAAAGTAGCGAAATCTATCACTATCTGCTAATCTGTTGAAAAATTGTGTATGTGTGTACCTGTGTATGCATATTGCACCAGGACCCACAATGCATCAGGGTCTACACCCTCCATCTTCACCTCGTCTTGCTTGGCCTCCCGCACATCGCTGGTGAACATTGCAGCAAAGTAGTCGGACACAGATGAGAGGACGAGTCTGTGAGGAGAGAGTGTCTGGCATCAGTCACAGATGATGGATGGCTGTAATGGAGAAACAGACCACTTTGACCTTGCTGACAGGATTGGGTCTGGACGCAGATCAGAAAAGGGAAACACACAGCACAACAAAATCATCTAATGAATAAAATACTAAGGAGAAACCTTAAGGAATCCAAATAAATAGCTTGTTGGATTGTCAAACAACCTCTGGTCCAGCAATCTCCAAACTTTCTGAAACTTTCAATCTGACATTAACATACACTTCATAATAAAAGTCTGAACTTCCCTGTCAAGTGATTTGTCACTTTTAACTCCTTTATGTTAATCTGAAAGTCTCATGTCTGAATAAGGAAACTGGTCAGATTTCAGGACCTGGTGAGATTTCTGCAACGCTTAACAGTGAAAAGGTCTAATTACATGCGGTCATCTTTAATAGGACTGTTACTGGTTACTTTTTCCATCAAGGACAGTGATGGAAAAAAAAAAAAGTTACAAATCAACATGTGTGCAGAAAACAGTACAGGAATGAAGTGTAATTACACTATATACAATTTGTGTGTCTCCAGATATTTTTTTTTTTACAGGGAGCATACTGAAGATAAAGAGCTTCATCTATTAAACTGGTGGATCATGTTTTTCCTCAATGACAAGTTCTTAAAATATCAGCTTAATTTTCTTGAACTGTGAAAAAAAGAAAGACAAAATTGAGCTTATTTATTTATGGTCATGTATCAGTGAAAACAGTGTCCTCTAAATTATGTGAAACTAAGTAGATACCTGGAAAAATGTCATAAAGACCATCAAACTAAACCCAGACTAAACCAAAAAGATTTTTTTTACTGATTAATGAAAAAAAAAAGTGACTGTTATAATATCCAACAACCTAATTTCATGCATTTTTATTGTTTCGTTAGACCAAGTCATCAATGTCAATTAACAATTGACAAAGAAAAGTTTAATATCCTCATATCAAAGATCTTGCAACCTGAGTATGTTTGGCAAAAGCTGTAAATGAAATTTCTGCTGCAGCTCTAGACTTAACAGTGATATTGTTTAAGTTCTCACATATTTTAAAAAACAAAACAAAACACCCACCTATTTTCCCTTACTTTTAGTGTAAAGAAGTAAAAATACACTCTGAAACATTCCTATTTGGCATCCATTTACAAAACAGATGATGAGCCTGAGATGAAAAATAAGTGCAATTTCAACAACATTCAACCAGTCTTCTGTCATTACAAAGAAACTCAGCACAGCTTCTCGGCTCAACTGACTTACTTCAGTGCAGTATAGCAGGCCAAGGGTACGGTCTTCATTAGTAATAAGGCTGTAAAACTGATGATGATTCAGACCTTGGACTCGGATGAATTTAACAATTCGGACAACCTCACTCATGATCCATTCTTAATAACTTGCCACACAATCCTTCCTGGTGCCAGATACAGTGACAAGTCGAAAAGTGAAGCCCTCCCCTACAATTTTCACACTTTGCAAAGGCAAAGGCTGAATTGGACCCTTTAATGGGCTATATGTTCATCATTTATAAAGTATAAATTATGTCAAGGTGTAACCTTTCCCTTTTAAAAACAATTTAATTGCCCATTGCTAATTACTTTATCTTTTCACATACAATTCTGAAATGCCCACACATTAAAAAAGAAGACACAAACCCAGACAGATCAAGTCCTGGCATAAACGACTTTCAATCTGTGCAGTCAGTTTGCATGTGTCAATCACAGCAGCTGAGAGAGAGAGAAAGAGAGAGGAATATCATTATAAGAAAATAAGGTCAATGTAAAATTTAGTGGCAGGAGAGTCTGAGAAAGAAGTTAGGTGGCATAATGGAAAGAAAGTGAGATGAAGGACAGAGAGGCATTATCTTAAGGTCACTTGTAAGAAGACAGTTAATTAATTCCCTTCTGCAACAATCCATTAACCTTTCATGTCACTGTGAAGTTACACACTCACACAAACATCTAGGCATTACAAAAGTACTTGTTGGTGAATATTTCATATGAACTACTTCCTGTTAAAGATTTCTTTGCAAATGAAAAAGGATGTAAGATGCCAGTGGCATGTATTTTTGATATCGGCTTGTGATCGAGCTAACATTTAGAGCTGTAGCATTTAGGCAGTTAATTAACACAAAAATAATTGTGAACTATTTTGATCATTTTCAAACAAAATCCCAAACATGACCTTGTTACAGCTTTGAGAGGAATTTGCGCTTTGCTCTGCTTTATATTGTTGGACTTTGAATACTTTCAGGTTTATACTGCTGACTGGACAAAACCAGACATCAAAGACAGCATCTTGAAATTCAGGAGTAATTGTAAAAATAAACTGTAGATTAATGGGTGGTGACATAAACGTCTGACTCACATTAACATGTTAAACTTTGTGTGTGTGTGTGTACTTGAACATGAGTGTGTGCATGCACTGGATGTGTATAATCTCATTACTGAGTGTGACACTGGGACCTTGACAGATAGCCTGAAGCATAGAAGAGCTGTGCATGCAAGGGCATGTGTGTTTATTGCGCAGACAAAGATGTCAAAATACACTACAGTCAGCAGGAAGTCATTCTGCCAGTATTCTAGTCAGGTATCTTTTTTTCCCCTCCCTCTCTCCCTGGTGCACACGTACGCTTAATTTTTCATGGGTCTCTGTCTGACTAGCTGTGAGCGACACAAGCTGTATACAGCACTGGGTTATTTGCACACAAACACAAATGCAAAGACAGGCAGCGTGTCACTGTGTAATGGAAAGAGTAGAGAAAAGACAAAATGCCAGAGTGGGGAGAGCAGGAAACAGACAAGTTGGACTCAGGAAAGGAGGGCAAGAGCTGGAAACTGAACACTGTGTCTGTTTGTGTTTCAGTGTGGATGTACTGCTTGGTACAGAGATACAGTACTGGAAAAACAGAAAGGGGAAAAATAACAAGCGGGTCGTGAGAGAGACTTGCTTAGATACTGCAACTTTTCTCTATACCAACTGAAATACACAGGTATAGGGGAAGCATCTTTACCTGACAGTCCTGCTGCCAGTCCAGGGCTTTTCCTATAAAAAGACATTTTTGGGCCCACCAAAGAGGTTTTAGCTAGAGCCAATGAAAAATCACCAGTGTGGTAATAAACGGACTGCACCTATGGTCACACGTCAAAGGTCCATTCTCAGCCACAAGAAACTTGGAGTCTGTTTGTCTGATTGTTGAGCCATCATTTTGGTCCAGATTACCAGAAACCGCCATGAAGTTTAGTACAAACTTTCATGTCCCCAGAGGATTAATCCTAATGGGATGTATGGTTTTGAGTGACATAGTTTTAGAATTAGTAGACACATTCACGTCACACTCAGGATGAGCTGTAAAAACTTAGCGATCTCTTAACTTTTCAGTCACAGCAACAAATACGCTACAATAATCTGAATAGGACCCATTCTGAACTGTCACACCCTCTGCATAGCAGACAGTCCTGGGTAGTTCATGTAAGGAAAAGTTGTGAAAGTGGCTGTGTAGTACCCTTTAACAGAGGAGCTGAGGTTAACCAGATGTACATTTGCAAAACCCACCAGTTAGTCTTCCTCCTAAAAGTCTTTATTCTTGTAAAACCAACCTCATAAACCCTGTTAAAGTTCAGCACATAGTCGATTCTATTAGCGTTTCTACAGGGCCTTTCAGTCCTTTCTCCTGCACAGTGGATCAGAGAGACACAAACTGAGCTGACATGGCTATAGACTCTTGGTCTTGCAGTAACAAAAACAAACAAGAACCACAGAATTTCACCAGACCTACCTATCGATATACAATGAGGGTAAAAAGAGGTAATAGTAAACTTACTAAAAATCTGTGAAGGTAGCACTTACAGATGAGGGTACAAAAATAGATTTGCAAGATAATGTATTTGTGTGCTGTGCTGCCCCAGAGACAAAAGGTACAACTGTGCTCAACATTTTTATGCATTCAGAGTTTGAGTTTTGCTCAAAGTGCACTGTTTGCAACAAACTCCACAAGAGATAAGCACCTACATCCAGTACAAGTGGCCTATTCAGCATGTACGTTGCATTTGTTTGTTTACGCATAAGACGGGGGGGTATGTTTTGTTCCCAGAAAAGCACTTTTATCCTACACATATAACAAATCAATTGCTAACAAAACAACCACTTTCAAACAAGGACGTCTTACTCCTACCCCCTTCTTGGCACATACACATTCGACACACAAACACACAATGACTTCAGACGCCAACACACTCTTTCACATACAGCATTAAGATTCTCGTACAGCAGGGTCTTTTGTTTGTCACCATCTGTGCCTGGAGGACTAAATCAAATGAGGCAGAAGAGGAAGGCAGGGAGAGAAAAGGAGTCTTTCTGCTGGTGGAGGGCCACTTTTCTGTCTCATCCCTGCAGATGGACCCTGCTGCTTCACCAGTGGCCATATGCCCAGGGAGTAACAGCAAGGGTGCAGTGGAGTGGGGAGCTATGAGAGGTGTGTTTGTAGAGACTGATGCATGATTCAAACACAGACTGCGGTACATATGGTACAGAGATGCTACAAAAATAAATCTTAGGAGCATGACTGTGGTTCTGCTGTGTGTGAGAGATTCTTTCCAAACATCCTGCGTGTGCAGTATATGTGTCATCACGCGTGTGTGTGTGTGTGTGTGTGAGTGTAGATGCACGTGTTTAGATGTTGTGGTGCATGTGTCAGCACTTCATGCGGGAGTTAATTATAATGCTGCTACATGTGTGTGATAGTAGAACGACTATTACCAGCTATGGTAGCAGAGCTGGTATTGTTTTTACCTTGTGAGTCTGTATGTGTGTCGTGGACAAACAGACTGAGGCGGGATCAAAGGTAATTTTGGCAGGTGTTCATGTCTCTCTGTTGACAATTTTTGTCACCACAATCTGCTTATTAAGCAGATGACGCATCAACCCATTTTACGGGTCCACTGTGTTGGCCGAGGCTCTCGTCTTTTTTTAACATTGTCTCTCGTCAACTGTTTTTTGAATTGACACGAGTCCAAAAAAAAACTATTCAGGTTGTCACTCTACTCCTCTACAGATTTATATTAGCACTATTCTTTAAGCTAAGCTTTAAAGCTATAAAGTGACAGTGCCAGCCCTCAGGCTGATGATGTCCCAGACACCAATATTGCTTATGAAAATATTCACTGTCTTGACAGTTAAGATTTTGGCATAGAGATTAAGCTCGGGATCATGACTTTTTGGTAGTAAAATAATTCAAACTAAGCAGCAGCATATTAACAACTAAACAATTTGGGAATGGTGTCATCTGAGACACTCTCTTGGCTGTGGTTTTGTCTGTTTTCAGTGTCTTCTTTCTTACATATGATGGCACTTGTACCTGCAGGTGCTGTACTTTACTGCCTAACCCTCAGCATATTCTTTAATTAAGAGAATTCTCACCCTCATCCTTAATCTTTTAGAAGCAATTGCCTGGGATGCTTTATTTATATTAGCATTTCTATTATTATACTAAAGACACAATGATAGCAAGCCAGGGGATGCCAGATCATTACATTTCAGCTAGCCTAAAGATGTGTCAAGACAGGGACCGATTTTTGATTTAATCACAGCATTCAGTCTTCTTGGGTAGGAGTCTATCAGCATGGCACATCTTGACTTGGCAATATTTGCCCACTCTTCCTTGCAAAAGTGCTCCAAATCTGTCAGATTACTGTTACGTTTTTTAATTTTTTTATATTTCTTTCCCCTAACAGATT